>CM053503.1:100644692-100779660 GCA_028627145.1 Eidolon dupreanum | reverse complement strand
CCCAAGTACTTTATTTTTGCTTTATTAGGGGAGGGATAGGGGCTGATTTTTTTTTTTCTCATTATAACGTAGTGTTTGTTGGACAGAGGGAGAGCTTTGGTTATCTCCATGTCCTAAGCACAAATCGCATAGTGTGTTATATGGGAAATATTTAAGTCAATATTTGTTAAATAAAAGATGTTTTATAATAAATCAAAAAATTTTAAATTTAAAACAAGTTTATTTTCTGTTCTGTTTTGTTTATTCTTTTTTCTTTTTTTTAGATTCTGCATATAAATGAAAATATTCAGTATTTCTCTTCCTCTCACTGATTTATTTCACTTAGCATAATACTCCCTAGGTCCATCCTTAATTAGGAAGATATCATTCTTTTTATGGTCGAGTAATATATATATATATATATATATATATATATATATATATATATATATATATATACACCACATATATACCACACACATATATATATAACATTTTGTGTGTGTGTGTGTGTGCATACACACACACATACACACACACATCACAACTTCTTTATCCATTATTCTATTAATGGACACCTAGGTCGCTTTCATATCTTGACTATTGTCAAAAATGCTGCCATGATATTAGGGGTGCATATATCTTCGCAAATTAGTATTTTTGTTTTCTTTGGATTTTCTTTCGATAAATACCTAGAAGTGGTATTGGTAGCTCATATGTTGGCTCTATTTTTAATTTTTGAGGAATCTTCATACTGTTTTCCATAGGGGCTGCACCAATTTATAGTCCCACCAACAGTGTATGGCCATTCTCTTTTCTCCACATCTTCACCAAAACTTGCTATTTATTGGTTATTGATGATAGCCATTTGACAGGTGTGTGGTGATATCTCATGGTTTTGATTTGCATTTTTCTAATGATTAGTGATGTTAAGCATCTTTTCATATGTCTTTTGGCGATCTGTATATCCTCTCTGAAGAAATGTTTACTCATATCCTCTGACCATTTTTTTTTAATTGAATTGTTTATTTTTTTGTTGTTAAGTTACATGAGTTTTTATATATTTTGAATATTAACCCCTTACTGGATATAACATTTGAGAATATCTTTTCCTATTCAATAAGTTATCTTTTTGTTTATTGATGATTTTCTTCTCTGTGAAGAAATTTTTACTTTGATGTGGCCTCATTTGATTAGTTTTTCTTTTGTGGCCCTTGCTGGAGAAGACAGATCCAAAAAGATATTGCTAAGAATTATGTTGAAGAGTTTACTGCCTATGTTTTTTTCTGGAAGTTTTATGGTTTCATGTCTTACATTTAAGTCTTTAAGTCATTTTTAGTTTATTTTTTCATATACTGTAAAAAGATGGTCCTTTTTAATTCTTTTGACTATATCTGTCCAGTTTTCCCAACACTGCATATTTAAGAGACTGTCTTTACCCCATTGTGTAGTCATGCCTCCTTTGTTCTAAATTAATTGACCATAAAAGCAAGGATTTTCTTCTAGGCTCTCCATTCCTTTTCATTGTTCTCTATATATGTTTTGATTTTTGTGGCTTTGTAGTATGGTTTAAAATGAGGAAGCATGATCTCTCCCACTTTGTTCTTTCTCAAGAGGTCATTGCCTGTTCAAGGTCTTTTGCAGTGCCATGTAAATTTTAGCATTAGTTGTTCTAGTCCTAAGAAGAATGCCATTGGTATTCTGAGAGGGATTTTGTAGAATCTGTATATTGCTTTATGTAATGTCATTTTAACAATATTAATTCTTCCAATCTATGATTGTGATTTATTATTCCATTTGTTTGTATCTTCTGCAGTTTCTTTGTGCAGTATCTTACGGTTTTCAGAGTAAAGGTATTTCACCTCTTTGGTTAAATTTATTCCTGGGTATTTAATGCTTTTTATTTATTTATTTTTAGGCAAAGCAACCCTCGGTTGACCTCACAGATTGCAAGGACCTCATTAGCTTACAATCCCTTATTTTTTATTTATTTTTATTTTTTATGCCTATAGCACCGGGTCTTCCTAGGTGGTCTCCCATTTAAGTACTAATCAGGCTCAACACTGCTTAGCTTCTGAGATCAGACGAGATCAAGCTTGTTCAGGGTAACATGGCCATAGCCTATTTTATGCTTTTTAATGCAACTGTAAATGGTATTGTTTTCTTAATTTCACTTAATTTTTCATTATGGGAGTATAATAACACAGGATATGGTCCTATAGTGTAGCGATTAGCACATCTGCTTTACATGCAGAAGGTTCTGAGTTCATGCCCCAGTGGAACCACAATCCATGGTCTATGGCCATGCCACCCTGAACAAAGCCGGTCCTGTCTGATCTCAGAAGCTAAGCAGGGTTGGGCCTGGTTAGTACTTGGATGGGAAACCATCTAGGAAGACCAAGTACTATAGGAATAAATAATAATAAAAAATAATGATTTTTAAAAAAGATTTATGTATACTTGTTTTTTCTACTGCAATTTCACTGATTTCATTTATAAAATCTAATGATTTTCAGTGGAGTGTTTAGAGTTTTCTATATATAGCGTCATGTTATTTTCAAATAGTGAAAGTTTTACTTCTTCCTTTCTGATTTAGATGCCTTTTCTTTATTTTCTTGTCTGATTGCTGTGACTAGGGCTTCCAATAATTTTTTAAATAGAAGTGGTGATAGTGGTTATCTTTGTCTTGTTTCTGATCTTAGAGAAAAAACTTTCAGCTTTCACCATTGATTATATTGTGTATCACATGAACTGTGGGTTTTTCCATACTTAATCTTTATTATGTTATGTTCCCTCTATACTCACTTTTTGGGAGTTTTTATTATAAAAGGATGTTGAATTTTGTCAACATATTTTGTGCATCTATTGAGATGATAATATGGTTTTTAACTTCCATTCTGTTGATGTGATGTATCATGTTGATTAACTGATGAATGATGAACCATCATTACATTCCTGGGATAAAACCCAGTTGGTTTTGGTGTATAATCCTTTAAATGTATCATTGAATTCAATTTGGTAGTATTTTGTTGAGAATTTTTGCATCTATGTTCATCAGAGATATTGGCCTATGGTTTTCTTTTTTATAATGTCTCTGTCTGGTTTTTGAGTCAGAGTATCAACACAAGTTTTAATGAACCAGTATGGCATAATGGGCAGTATCTTGAAATATATTTGACATAAAATTGGAATATGACATTAAAATGTGTAACTTTAGTTTCAATCTTTTTTTACAATTACATAACATTAACAGAAAACGGATTTTTAATGTTTTTAAGCAATTGAATGATTTGTAAAAAAACAATTACACAAATATTCAAGATATAAAACAGAAAGTCAAGTGGATATTCTTGTTGAACAGGAAGTTGATTTTTATAAAGATTAAAAAAGATTCTAGAAAAATTTTATTATGTAACTATTTTAAAAAGCAAAATACACTAATATTAATCCTATTCAACACAATTACTTCTCAGAAAGTAAAGTATTTTAATTATATTAATAAAATAAACTGTGAAATATGTTTTTTACCAATGGAGTGAAAACTTTTTCAATTATTGCTGTCTGAAATAAGAAATATCTTATCTAAATGTTGCATATAATTCTATCAGAAGTGTTTTTTATTCTTTGAATTTTTATTTTGATTCCAAAATTATGCTTTGAAGATTCTTTTTTGTTTTAACCCCAGAAATGAAAGTGGTAACATTGCTTTTGAAATAAGTGGTCCATAAGTGAGCAATAACACACCTTATATTCATGAATGGAGATAAATTTTCTCAAAAGTATTTTTATTTTTCTTGGCCTGGAACATGGCATTTTGCATTTTTTAGAAGTCATGCTCAACACGAAGATAATATTTGGACTTATTATTTTGTGGACTTAGAAATTAATCATTTGCTACATAGTAAAAACTCTTTTTAACATGAAGTCCTTATTCATTCCCAAAATAAAAATTAAAAATCTCCATGTTTCATAAACATGAGGAAAATAACTGAAATTTTTTTCTTTTCTCTTTGATCACTGATATCTGTTTAGTATTTTCAGGTCTAAATATTTCATATTACATCTTAGAGTATGAACTTTGTCTTACCTGAAATTAAATGAGTTACAGCTGTTATTCACATAAAACTGCTTCCTCAGAATTGTAGTTTACTATTTGTCGAGGCTGTAAATTTATTGTTATTCAATAGCCTCATACCCTATAATAAATATGGCATTGAATAAAGGCAAAGAACAATATCCATTTTTCATTATTAAAGTTATATATCCTATAAGCTGCCTATTATAAAATCAGTTCTGCCTCCTTCCCAAATCCTATGTTTTTTAATTAAAATATAACTAATACTAAAATTTTATGGAATTATTTTAGAATAGTTAGTGGATGATATTTTAGTTTTAAAATTCTTTCTATTTTAATCACCTAATTTGTTAAATCCTCCATGCCTGTTGATATTTCTACCATGAAATAGAGCCAAGGCTGTCTAAATTACAAAGGAGATTTTCACCCAAGGTTATCAGTTCTTTATATATTCTTTCTTTTCTGTGTTCCTCTTATGGAGTAGGAAGGAGATTGTACTGAATGTTCATGATCAAAGACCATGAAATCTTATAGACCTTGTCCTGAATTCTAATTCCTGTGTTATGAGCTTTGAAAAAGGATACAATTTATTTAAACTCTTTGAGATTTCTTTCTCCATTAAGTGAGAATAAAATACCAATTCCTTACATAGATTTGCAGTGAAGATTGACTACAAATGTATATGGAAAGAAAAGTATTTGGCACATTGTATTAATAAGTAGCAAATATGTAAAATGAGAGTATGGAGAAATAAAGAAAACTCATATATTCAGATTTTCTATATGCTGCAGAGTCTATATCCCCAAAACCATAAATACATCATTTCCATTGGGCTTTGCTGTTCTATTATTTCCAAGTTTGTCTTCTTTTAGAATCTTTAAAGCATAAAAGAAAAAGTGAATATGTACTATATATTCTATGTATACATAAGAGAGTATTCTAGGATCATGTAGTGTTTCTAAAGCAGAACCCTTTTTCTTTGCCAGTGTAATCAAATGTCCGAAACTGTATGATAAATGTATGCCTTAATACTAAAAATAAAATTCAAAAGTAAACTCAATTAATGAGAAGATGTAATAAATGTAAATTATGACAAAAGTAATATTATATATCCTAGTACCATTTTGTAATTTATATGAGATTATTATGCATCCAGATATCTCTTTAATGCATTTGAGTCCTTTAAAATATTCACAACTACTTATTTATCTCACTTTTATATTGCTTCAATGTGTTAATTTCACAAAATTTTTCAGGTATATTGAAGGAAAATACAATAGAAAGCCATCTGATTTCCAATTACGTGTGTAAATATGTACATTTTCAAGTGGTTTGACTCAAAATTGAAGGCCAGCTTTTAATAACTCTCGAACTTAGGGGTGAGGAAATATGAAGGAAAGCCTTCTTTTTGAGAGGGAGATCATAGGAGTAAAACCTCTTCTTGTTTTTCTCTACCAGTGAAATGAATTTTATTATAGCAGACGTTTTAGATATACGATACAGAGATTTCAAACTTGTGAGCATCTAATTAGCTAAAAGCAAATTTCAAAAGTAAGTAAAGTTAGAAAAAAATTAAAATGTGTCAGAGACACAAGTTTAAATCATTGAATATAGTCAGCTTTAGACAGCATAGAGAACCAGTAAGCTGTAAACTATTTATAGAACTTTGGCATAATCTTTGTGCCCCACAAAGTACCTATCACAGCATCTTGATCTATGATATAAAAACAATAAATACAAATAAGAGTGTATTCAGAAGTTGCAGAGGTTATTTTTCACTAAAATCCAGTGCCTAATAGAATTTATCGTTTCATTCATTTATTAATTTCTTCATTCACACAGTTATCAAGTTTCTCAACCTAGTGTCCATCTGTGAACACTAGTCCCTGCTTTCCTATTGCAGTGCTGGAGAAAAAATATACATATACAATTTGAAATCATGCAAATGCAATCATGCACTTAGAACCACTCTGTATTTTTATTTTCCAACTCCAAAGAAATACTTCAGTGTTTCTAACTCAGTTACCATTTGAATTCTCTGCAATAACTATTTCTAACTGCATTTTTTTCAAATCCCTGACTACCAAACTCCTCCTTAATTGTCAGAATATGACCACATCTACTCTATCCACGAAAAAAATAGAAGCCAAACAGTGAGAGTTTCAGTAATTCAGTGTTATCTAAAACAATAAAAGTTCCTTGCAACCACACCTATGTTATTCCCTTTCTTTTCTGTAAAAACATGTGTCACTCCTTTTTTTAAAAAGTATCTTTCTTTGTCTATGCTCTAACTTATCTCCAAGGACTTTGCTCTGTCAACATCCTCATTTCCCCTAGATAGTTTATCTGTTACATCACTCTGAATCCTTCAGTGATTCCTTAAAACCTTTAAGATAATTTCAAAATTCCTTAACATATTTTATAAGCTTGTCTAGCTTGATTCTTTTTCCTTCCTCATAATCCGTTTTGTTTGTTTGTTTGTTTGTTTGTTTTTGGGGGGTAAACCCAAAATTCTCTTAGTTTTCTGATTATTTTGTGTCTTTTCTCAATTTTGTATCTGTTTTACATCCTGTCCTCTTAATAGATCATTCTTCCCCGCCACTCTGTCTGGTAAATTTCTGCTGAGAGTATTGGTCTCACCTTAGATGCAATTTACTTCAAGAAGTCTTAAAAACAAAAACAAAAACAAAAACAAAACACTAATATTATTTCTCTCTGAACCATCTTTTTTTCCTATCATGGCAATACCATTTGATATTGTAATTACTTGTTTATTCCTTGAGCCTGCAAATGCCCATGATACAGACACCTTGTGGGTAAAGTGAAATAAATGAACAGTGAATGGTTAAAGAAACCAGGCACCATGCTAGGCATTTGGGTGATGAGATGAAAGGCAGAATCTCTGCTCTCAATGACCTGAGTCTAGTAGAGGATGCAGATAATTTAAACTAATAAATATAATATTTATTTATTAAATATTATACTATGGTATTTGTCCCCATTTCCTTTTTAATTTTATTTCAAACCTTTTACATTTTTTAAACCTCTAATACAACCTCTACAGGTATTGTACTAATTATTATTTGGATATACCTTATGCTTTTTCCTTCCCTTGTTTTGCTTTTGCCTTTGAATCTTTTCAGAAATTATTAATACTTCAAAAATCATAAATAACACTTGTAAATTTGCCCAAGCTCCTCTGGACCATGGTTTTCTCTCTTTCCTCTGTGCTTTCATAGCACTTCTAGTACTACCATTTACTTGTATAACTTCTTATGTAAAAATCTTTAAAGACCCATAAAAGAGTAGAAAAATACCTTGCTCATAGAAGTTTCATTATAATTGACTTTTTGAAAAGTTAAGAGCTATCCTATTAGTCCTGCCTATTTTCATCCTGTTGAAACCTTTGGATTAATTATCTATTCTTCAAATTTGCTTTTATTCTGAACAAAGACTAGTTTTTTTGTGTTTGTTTTTGTTTGTTTGTTTGTTTGTTTTTGTAATACTACAGACTAGCTTTACATACCCCAAGAATTGTGGCTGGTTCTTTATACATATTCTACCATTTTATCTTTCCAGTAATCCCATGTGGCAGATACAACTGATAGCTCCATCCTGCCTCTGGGGGAAAAAAAAAAAAAAAAGGTTACAAATAGGGTCAGTTACTTTGTTAAGGTCATCCAACTAATAAGTAGAAGTCACAGAATAAGTCTCAACCCTGATTCTAGCATCTTAATACCATCATATTCTAGTTGTGGATAATGCACATAGCTCTCCACATCCTTGCACATCATAATAGTAAACAAGTATTACTGGGCAATTTCCTAAACTCAGGAAAATTGTACAGGTGCTATAAAATACCTTTAAAAAATCCTACAAATGTAACAAAGTATATTTTTCAAAAAAGTAGTTATTTACTGAGATTCAGAACATATATAGTACTTTGCTAACATTACTTTTTTCTAAAAATTTATGGTTAACATTCCTATGATCACTTCACAGATGTGAAACCTGAGACTTTTTAGAAAAGTCAAGCAAATTCTTCAAGGTAGCTCACAAAGCTAGTAAGTAGCAGACTAGATATGAACAGATTAGTTTGTCATAAAAGACTGTTTTTAACTATTATACTACTCTTCCTTGTTAACCCCTTGTTCTTGTGCTTCTTAGTATGTTTAATATTTCTATCATTGTTAAGTGCAAAATATGACTGCTCAGAGTTCTATTATGTAAATTTGCTGATTGGGTTCTAGACAACTGGTTTAACAGTATTCTGACTGTTTCTATTATTTGTAAAAACTGCTTGAGGTATTACAATTTTGTCAAATTTAGAGACTTTTATAAGTATAAATATTACTAATATATTTAAATCTTTTATTAAGCATATGTGGCCCAGTGCATGAACTCCTGTCACATGTATCATGTTTAGAATTAGTGAATGGTGTATTTACATTGGACTCATTTTACACTTTTACCCATGTCTCCACTGTAACTATTATCAAGAATTCTCAGATTCTTTTCTGCAAAGTCTATATTCTATAATCTAGACAGAATTATGGGCCCAGGTGCGATACCTAAAATCATTACAATTTTGTCACATCTTTCTCATGTAATAGGTAAAACTAATAAAAAGACATACTAATGTAAGATAAAAGCCAGCTGCATTATTTAAACCCACCAATTGAATTCTATCAATCAAGGTACACTTTACTGTCAGAAAAGAAAACTAGAAAGTTCTATATGGATGAAAATAAGGCTTAGGGTAAATTAAAGTAAAAAGCTTAATCTATAAAAGAAATATACTTCTAAATTGAGAAATATGAACTAGGAAAAGCAAAGCCTATTTGATAAGGCCTGTCTAGACATTGATATCTTGAGTGTGAATATTGAATAATAAAATTGAAATGAACAACATTATGATAAGATCAGGTAAATTCATGAGAATATAAATCAGCAAGAGAGAACAAAAATGTTGTGACAATGTCTTTTAAGGACTGAGCACAAATATGGGATGGATCTTTATTTGGCAAACTCTCTAATCAGTAGACTACTATATAATGCCTACCATGAAAAGCACTCTTTCTTTTCAGTCTAGTTTTATTGTGGATTTCAGAAACTACCTACATCACTGTGTATCTTAATAATTTTTTTATTTTACAAAGTACAACTTGGTTTTTATCAAAATGCAGAAAAATTAGGAATGTACAAAAAGACAATAAATTTTACTACTTAGCAGTAATTCTCACAGTGTATCATTTTTAATAGTTTTATTCCTGGGAATTTAAACAAGCCAATATTAATCATTCTTCATCCTAAATAAAATTATAATGAAAAGTATTTATTTGTTTATATACTGATTATTTCTAGTAAGCTTTGTTTATTTGTCTAGTTTTTAACATAGGCTATTTATATGTGTGTTAGATTATTATTGCAGAGAAATATTAGGGAAATAAAAATGCCTATTTAAAACCACAAAGTATAATAGAATACTAATCTTCACACAATATAGGATGTGTCTTTTACGTTTATATGAAATCAAATGACTTGCCGTAGTGAAGTGGGAAGGTTTGTACTCATTTCTTCACTGCCTGGCCTCTAGGGGCTATGTGTTCACTTTGGGGAAAGGCAACATAATTCAGGGCCTTTGGATGCAACTTTCTTGGAACCCATTCACAATTTGAAAAAGTGACACCAGGTGTTAAAATGTGACACAGAGTACCAACCTCTCTTTTTTAAAGTTCTAAAATTAACCACAGTCATGGTTTTCATTCTTATAAAAAGATTTACATGTGCTTACTTGGGGTTTTGCTGTTGAACCTCATAGGAGCATACTCTGCCATTAGTGGAAGAAATAAGGAATCCAAGGTCTATAAAGCTTACATCCACAAAGGAAAAGTGAATTGCTAATGGAAAATGTAGTTTTCTATTGGTATAGTATATCTGGTTTGCCTTGAGACATTAAGTTTTATCTTTGCCAAAATTTTTAAAAACTATTTTATTACCTGTCCCCTCCAAAACTCACTGCTACTCAGTGTAGTACTAGAACAATCAACATGGGCCTCATCTGAGAGCTTATTAGAAATGTAGACTCTCAGGTACCATCCCAAACTTTTGAATCATAACTTATTTTAACAAGTTCCCTAGCTAATTTGTTCTGTATTAAGGTAAGCCCAAACAAATCAGATCTCAACTTTTATTGCCTCTATAAGGAAATACTTAGTGACATTCCCGATTGTGTTCAGTGCCCTCATTAACCCTCTCATACCACTAAGTTCCTTTCATCCATGGTACTTATATTGAAATTTTATATTTATCAGTCTATCATTTGCTTGTCTCTCTAGTAGACTACCAACCCAGAATGAATCTTACTTTTGATCAGAATGGTACACCTGGCACAGTGTGTTATATATCATGTATAATCAATAAGTAGTGAATGAATGAATGCATAAATGAATAAAGCCTGTTATTATGATTGTTATTAGTATATTGGTAGAAGTTATTATCAGTGAATTTTTTTAATATTTTTATTCCTGGGACTTAAAATAATATTGTTATTGTTATTATGAACATCAACCATTTATTGAGTTACCAGTGTACGAAAGCATTGTGCTGGAAGTTGAAGATACACTTAAATAAAATAAATTAATATCACCTTCATGATTCAGGAGATTACAATCTAGTAAAAAGGTTAAGATTTTCACATAAAAAAAAAAAAAAGATCTCATATATTAAGAGTACTGATTTCTTTCATTCTCCAAAATAAGAAATAAAATATTTTAAAAATGCACTTTTTTTTAACAAATATTTACTAACATCTTTTATGTGTCAGAAATTCTTCTATGATATTGAGAGTATTGAACAAACCTAATACCTGTTCTCGCCATGCTTTCACTCAGTTGTTTTCTAATTTGTAATATGTCTAACAAACTACTTTTTATTATACAAAGGACAAAATTAAATTATCCTAGAAGGCAATTTACTCTTTACATTATTGATTTTATAATACCTACTTTTCAGCACTTTTGGAAGGTGGCATGGAAAAAGATGACATACATTGAGATAGAGTTAAAGAGTATGTTTGTGCCCTGAATTATAGATTTTAATATGAATTCCTCTGACTTGATTCCCCAAATACTCAGATAGGTAAAATATTTTAAAGTTATGTTCATGATAACTTTGTTTATTTTACTTATTTTTTTGCTTGAGTGTTATAAACATGTTCATTATAAGATATCTGTCTATCAAAACCTATCAATTTTAAATGTTTTGTCTATTAACAAAATCAGAGATATTATGAAGTGTGATAGAAGAATTATTCTTGACATAAATTAAGTACTTGAATCGCTTATCTGTGAGCCTACTTAAAGAATTATTGCATAGATAATTAGATATTCCCCTCTCCTCCAAGAAAAATAAACCAGGTATTTCTTCCAGCCCTAATCTTAGGTTATGAATGTTCTACATGTGATTGCAAAATTAAGAGTCATCAATGAAACTTAGTGCATATCTAAGTAAAGGCACAGTGATAGATAGTAGTAAAGGGTAGGAAGCGGAGGAGAGGTTATCAACTCAGCCTCCCCTAGATATTTTGCCACAGGAAGATGAATAGAAGTCCAAGCAAAAGTTGATTTGTTGGTCTCTAGACTTGAATGTATGGAGATATGAGGCCTACTTTTTCCTAACCTTCAGATATTATTAACTCCTGTCAGAAAAAGTAGGCTTCATGTGTTCCCTTGGTCCCCCTTCTTGATAGATTATTCTCCAGGTAATTAAAAAAAAAAAAAAAATTAGCTGATGGAGAAGGAGGCTCTCTCACCATTTTAGGCATAGTGTTACACTAATCTTTTTTTCCTAGGAGTAAGATTGTGCCCTTAGGTAGCTCAAACCCTGTTTTATTGATGGAGCTATGTGGCAAAATAGATATACAGTAGTTAATGAATTTATTAATCAATTCTTTTTAAAAACAAACCAAAGTGACCAGGCCTCTGAGGTAATACAATCCAAATGAAATCCAAAGGCTTCTTCTGTAGCTTATCTATTCATACCAAGATGCCTATCTTTTCAAGTCCTGAGGCAAGGAAGCCTGAGTCGCACTGAGCTTTACCTATAATAATAACAGAAACTTTGAGATGTTTCATGTTGACTCTTCTTGGAACTTAGCAGGCCTCTTTCTCTCTTTACTAGAGATTCCTTTTGCCTCATTATATAGAGCTCTGAGCCCCAGCAATTTTTTTTACTAAAGATTTAACACTTTTACTTCAGAAGACTTTATTACATTTATACTGTATTTATACCTCTACCTATGTTTCATTTAATGAAACATAGAAATGGAGATTGGGGCACAATTAAGATTTTTATGAAGTTCAACTCATGATCTCAAGAATCAAATTTTCTTGCTAAAAGTACTTTTATTGAAAGGATAAGCTTGAGCTCTTATATTTATTTAAAATAATGGTTTCTCGTTATCAAGAAGTATGGATTTCATTATTCTTACATGTCACTGAAATGTCATATAAAGTTAATATAGTTTGTTCTGTGATTTTATTTAGTTTGTTTTCCAGTATTCAAATATATATAATCTCTTCCTGTGGATGACACTTGTGGTTAATATACTAATCTTTTTCCTGTATTTCTGTCTGTATATTTCTTGATTGTAAAGACCATAAAAGTTAAAGTTTTAATTGTAGTTTTGTTGTCCAGTTAATTATAGCTTGAAGTTATATTACTAAGTGTTGTCTCAACTGTATTCATAATTACACTGAAAGCAAAAAAAAAAATGATAAAGCAATTAAAATACCTATAAAAGACACCAAGTAAAAGTGACTAAGATAATATTCTCCAAAAATATGAAATTTATTAAAAATATACTTTTACTTTATGAAATTCCCCAGAAAGCACCCTAAAGTATAAAAATGCTTGTATTGATTATAAATTAAAACACTATAAAGGTGCCATCTGGTTCCTATTTTTTAATCAATCATTTTGATATCCTTGTACATGGCATAAAAGTCAAATAGTTTTATAAAGTTTAAAATGAAAAAGAGTAGTCACCTGACTTTTTCCTCTCATCTCTGATCCTTACTTCCCAAGGATACCATACTTTTAACTTTTTCCCCTCTTTTAAATTAAACTGAATATTTATGAAATAACATGCTTATCTTTATATTTTTTAATTTTTCAGATTTAGGTATTATGGACTAGCTTTCTACTGGAAGATTGTTATTTTGCTTACTTATAAATCCTCTTCTTAAACCACCTACTACACACATTCTTCCAATATAATTATATTACAGGTATTGTTTAAATCTATATTTACTGTTTTCAACATTATTATCTTGTACTATTCTTTAGAAGTGAGCTATGTTGTATACTATGAATATATATAAATATAAATATAAATATATGTGTATGTATGCATATTTTTTAATATTTTTGTTGATATACCTTTCAAAAGCTTCTTTGCAATTCGAACAGATTGCAAAGTGTTATTTTGAGATTCTCCTTCACCAGCCTCCTAGGCAATCTCTGCCTAAGTTTAGACAAAGCTTATTTTCAAAGTTACAACTTTTTGTGGAGGACAAAATCTTCCTAGATTTATGCTTCTATATATGCATTCTGAGAAAAGATGCTTGGGTAATAAATTTTGGTGGCTTTACATGTCAAAAAATATTTTTATTTTTGTCCCTCAATTGATAGTTTGTTCATGATAGAAGCTGAAAATCATCATCTATTAGAATTTAGGCACTGCCTTATTGTGTTCTGCATTCCGCTACTACTGAAGGTTCCATTATCATTGTGATCATTAAACCTTTGAATGTGATTTTTTAAATAACAGCTTAGTGAAATATAGTTGATATACCATACAATTCACACAATTAAACTAGAAAATCCAATGGTTTTTAAATTTATTCACAGTTTTGCAACCATCACCACAATTTTAGCACATTTTTATTATGCCAAAAAAACAGCCCTGCACCTATTAGCAATCACTACCCATTTCTCCCTAATTTTCACAGCTCTAGGCATTGCCATTCTTTTTCTGTGCCTATTCTAAACAATTCATACAAGTTGAATTATATAATATGTATCCTTCTGGGATTAGCTTTTTTAACTAGTTTAGTGTTTTACAGGTTCACTGATATAACTTATAGAAGTACTTCATTCACTTTTATTACCAAATAATATTTTAATTTATGAATATATCTGATTTTGTTTATTCATTCTATCCATTGAAAGATATTTATGTTATTTCTAACTTTTGGACCATTTAGTGAAGAAGATATTTCTTCCCCCAATGAATTTTTTTAGTCCTTTATCAAAAATCAGTTGAACATAGATGTGAGAATTTCTGGATTTTCAATCCTTTTCCATTGACCTATATGTTTATTCTTATGCTAGTACCACATTCTCTTGATTATGGTAACTTTGTAGTAAATTTTGAAATGAGGAAATGTGAATCCTTCAATTTTATTCTTGATTTTAAGATTTTTCCTGGGTTCCTTGCATTTCCATGTAAATTTTAGATCACCTCAATTTGTATAGAAGAGAAAGCCTAGATTTTTCTAAAAATGGTATTAAATCTGTTGATCAATTTGTAAAGTATTGTCATTTTAACAATATTAAGTATTCTAATGCATAAATATGAAATTATTTATTTAATTAAATCTTCTTTAATGTGTTTTTCTTTTCCCCAGGGTACAAGTCTTGTATTTCTTTTGTTTAATATATTCCTAAGTATTTTATAATTTTTGGTGCTTTTAAAAATAGAATTGTTCTTAATTTCATTGTAAGATTGTTCATTGCTAGTGTATAGAAATGCAATTTATACACACACACATATCTAGTGGATTCTGTAGGAGTTTCTCTATATAAGACCATGTCATCTTCAAATAGAGATAGTTTGACTTCTTCCTTTCCAATCTGGATAAGTTTTCTTTTTCTTGTTAGTTGCCCTTGTCAGCAAAATGTTGAGCAGAAGTGATGGTACTAAGCATCTTTGTCATTTTCCTGATAATAGTAGCAAAACAGTCATTCTTTTGCCCTTATACAGTCATGCACTGCATGACGACGTTTTAGTCCGTGATAGATTATATAAGATGGTGGTCCCATAAGAGTACATTAGGTATCTGAAAAAAGACACTTAAGACATTTGTCCATGACTTCAAATGATTTGGCAAGGATGAGGAAGTTACAAAAATCAAGAAGGCTGTGGTTGCTATGGCAAACAACTGTAACCTGGGTGTGGATAAGAATGACATTGAGAAACTCCTAGAGGAGGTTCCCAAGGAACTGACTTATGAGGAATTTTTGAAACTGGAAAAGGATCACATAGCTGAAAAAGAGGCAAGACAAAATGAAACTGCAGGAGAAGAAAAATAAGAGAACTCAAATAAATTCAGAGTGAAGGGTTAAGCAGAAGTTTTTACTAACTTCAACAAACTCCTTAAAAGTTTGAAAAAAATCAGCCCAACACAAAAAAATTTTCATCAATAGATATGTTTATGGTGCATTATCTGCTTATTAACAAATCTATGATGAAAACACCAAAAAAACAAAAACAGGCAAACCACCATGGACATATTTCTGAAAAAAGTGACATCTCCTAGGCCTTCATACTCACTCACCACTGAGTCACCCAGAACCACTTCTATTGCTTCTAGTTCCATTCATGTTAGTGTTGTATACAGATGTATCATTTCTTATCTTTTATACCATATTTTTACTGTATCTTTTCTATATTTAGATACACAAATTTTTAACATTGTATTACAATTGTCTTCAGTATTCAGTACAAGAACATATACAGGTTTATAGCCAAGGAGCAACAGGCTATATTATATAGCCTAGGTGTGTAGTAGACTATACCATTTAGATTTGTGTAAGTATACTCTATGATGTTCATGCAACAACAAAATTGCCTAACACATTTCTCAGAATGTATTTCCATTGTTAAGTGATACATGACTGTACGATAATAGCTGTAGTTTTTTTTTTTTTTATAGATTATCTTTATCAGATTGAGGAAATTTGTTTCAGTTTGTTGAGTGTTTTATTTGAAGGACTCTCAATTTTTTAAATTCCTTTACTGCATCTGTTGAGATACTTATATATTTTTTGTTCTATGTTGATATGCTGTATTAATATATATTAATTGATTTGCTATTGATAAACCAATCTTGCCTTTCTTGGATAGATTCACCTAGTCATGGTATATTATCCTTTTTATGTTGTCAAATTTGGTTTACTAGTATTTAGTTGTGATTTTTTGTGGTTATATTATGTGATTTTTTTGTAAATTTTTATAGTGATATTATTTGTAGTTTTATATTCTTATGTTTTTTTTTCTGGCTTTGATTGCATAATACTGGCCTTGTATGAGTTGGGATGTCTTTCTTCCTATTCTATATTTTACATGGGTTAGTGAAGAATTGATATTCTCTTTTAAATGTTTAGTAGAATATTCATCAATGAAGCTACCTAGATCTTGCTTTTTCTTTGTGTGAACTTATTATTCCTTTGTCTTACTTGAAAGACTAGGTTATTTATCTGAGAGCTCTTTTAAAAATTTTAAAATATAGACATGTATAGCTATACATTTATCTCTAAGAAGTCCTTTATTTACATTCCACCATTTTTTGTATGCTATTTTTTTTTTCAATTTCATTCATTTAAAAGTATTTCATAATTTCCCTCGTGATTTGACCCATTGGTTATTTAGAAGTCTGTTTTTCAATTTTTATATACTTACAAATTGCACACATTTACTTCTGTTATTGATTTATAATTTTATTACCTGTTTGAGCACATATACTTCATTTAATTTTAATAATTTTAATTGTATAGAATAATGATTTATTGACTGGTATATATTCTATCTTAAAGAATGCTCCATGTGTGCTTGAGAGAATGTCTATTCTACTGTTGTTGAGTACAATGTTATAGGTCTAGTTTGTATGTTGTTCAAGTTTCTATTACTTGTTGATCTACTGCTTAGTTATCTTATGCAGTAAAGTAGAGCAGTGAAGTCCTGAAATATGATTGCTGAATTATCTGTTTTTCCTTGCAATTCTGCCAGTTTTTGATTCATATAACTTGACCTCTGTTTTAAGGTGCATATATATTTATAATTACTATGTCTTCCTGATCAGTCCTTTTATCATTATAAAATATCCTTCTTTACCTCTAATAATATATGGCTTTGTTTTAAAGTCAATTTTGTCTGATATTGGTATAGTCATTTCAACTTTTTTTATGATTGCTCTCTGCAAATAACTTTACCCAACTTTTTACTTTCAATCTATTTGTATCTTTTAAACTAACATATGTCTCTTCTGCATGGCACAGAGATTAATCTTAATTTTTTATCCAATCTTATATTCTCTCTGACTTTTGGTTTGATGCTTAATTTATTCACATTAACGTCATTGTTAATACCATCTGATTTATGTTTGTCATTTTACTATTTGTTTTCTATATATTTTGTGTATTTTGTTCTTCTACTTGTCCTTTACTGTCTTCCCTTACATTAAGTGAATATTTTCTAGTATAATGCTTTAATTCCTTTAATAGTTTCTTTAATTATGTTTGAGTTATTTTCTTAGTGGTTGCTCTAGGGCTCACAATATGTGTCTCAACTTATCAGAATCTACTTCAGATTTATAATGTCTTTCAACATAGAAACATTCCTCCAACATAACTCTATTTCTTCTCTCTGTTTTTGTGGTATTGTTATACATATTGCATTGTGTTACAAGCCCAAAAATAAATTTATGTACATATTGTTGTACACAGTGTTTTTACAAATTGACTAAGAGAAAAAGGATAATTGTACACTATATCTTTTATACTTACCTATATAATTATCATTATTAGTGTGTTTTTTTTCTTTTGTAATATAAATTTTATTTACTATGTAGGGTCACTTGCTTTCACTGTGAATAATGTGACTTTAGTATTTCTTGTAAGCTGTCTTTGCTAGCAATAAATTTTCTTAGTTTATCTGGACTGTCTGTATTTTTCAGTTATTTTTGAAAAATAGCTTTACCAGTTATAAAATTCTTGGTTAGCATTTTTGTTTCACTATTCTGAATATATTATCCTGCTGCTTTCTGACCTTCATTATTATCAGATGAGAAAAACCAGCTGTTACACATATCAGGGCTTCATTACATGTGATATATAGGTTTTCTTTTGCTGTTTTCAAGCTTTTCTCTTTGTCTTCTAAATTTTAACTATGATGTGTCTCACTGTGAATGTGAATGTCTTTGTATTATACTTGGAGATTGAAGTTTTTGGATGTGTTAATATTTTTAATCAAATTTAGGACTTTTTCAGCTATATTTTTCTAAATTTCTAAATTTTTCCTGTCCTTTTCTATTTTTCCTCTTCTTTTGCTATTCTCATTATTTGTATGTTGATATGTTGAATGATTATTATTTGAGACTAACTTTTTTCTATAGTCTTTTTTCTTTATTCTCCTGATTGCTTAACCTATTGTCATCTTTGTCAATTCTTTGGCTAGTTCAAATCTATTATGGAACACTTCTAGTAATTTTTTTTATTTTGTATATTTTTTCTTTTAAATACAGAATTTTCATTTGATTCATATTAAATTTTCTTTTGATGAAGCATCATCAGAGCTTCATTTGCCTCCTTTTAACTTTCGTTTGTTGTGGTAATGTATACATAATATCAAATTTACCATTTTAATCATTTTTAAATGTCTAGCTCTGTGGCATTAAGTACATTCACATTGTTTACAACTATCACCACTATCCACCTCCAGAATTTTTCAGCTCTCCAAACTGAAACTCAATACAAATTAAACAGTAAATCTTCATCCTCTACCCCAGTTCCTGGCAAATACCATTCTGTTTTCTTTCTGTGACTTTGACCACTGTAGATACACATAATTGGAGTTATACAATATTTGTCTTTTTGTGATGGGTTTATTTCACTTAGCACTATGTCTTTAAGGTTTACTAACGTTGGAGTAGGTGTCAGAATAATATTCCATTGTATGTATATATCACATTTTGTTTATTTACCTGGCAATGTACATTTGGATTGCTTTCACCTTTCAATTATTTTGAACAATATTGTTATGAACAAGAGTGCACAAATATATGTTCAAATTTCTGCTTTCAACTATTTTGGTTGTAGATCCAGAAACAGAATTGCTGGATAATATGGTAATTTATATGTTTAACTTTTTAAGGAACAACCATACTGTTTTCCACATACTATTTAATGTTCCTACCAGCAATGCGCATCCTTGCTGACACTGTTATTGTTTGTTTATTTTTTAATTTTCTTTTTTTTTAATAATAGCCATTTCACTGGCTATCACAAATGTTACCCCATTGTGGTTTTAATTTTCATTTCCCTAATAATTAGTCATATTAAACATTTTTTCATGTAATCATTGGCAGCTTGTATATATATTTTTGGAGAAACATCTATACAAGTTATTTGTTCATTGTAAAATTATTTTGCTTTTTATTGTTGAGTTTTAGAAATTTTTATAATTTTAGATATTAATGCCTTATCAGATATATAATTTTAAAATATATTTATGTATTTTTTCTCATAATCGATGCATGAATTATCAGCTGATTTCTCTACTATTTTTTTAAAAATTCACTTTGTCATAAATTGCTCCGCAGTCTTACTCAATAAAATTTTGGCCCCTTTCCAAAAAAAAACTTTGAGCTTTGTTCTAACTCTAGGAGGATTTTTCTTCTTAGCCATCTTTTACCCTGATTAACTGACCTATGTTTTAGTTTGTTGCTCTCATCAATCTACCATCCTTGTCTTAACTAACTACCATCAACATCTCCATTGCTTTCGACAATGATTTAGGTTTGAACTTCCCCATGTTCTGTTCCAAATAAAGTCAGTTTCTATGGGGAGAATGACCCAGCTCTCTGTTCTTCAAGCTTGCTTTTCATCCTGGGCAGAATCTCTGCATTGCTACTCTGGAGCTGGAGATTGGTACAGTGCACAACTTTTCTCAGAGTGACACCTCTTATGTACTTGTGGCATTCTAGGTGGGTATGGTTGCCTTTGGTCTTTTTAGCTAGCCTCTCTTGGCATGGGAACTCTGTCTTATGAGTGATGAGGGAAGTTAGAGCCCAATATTCTTGGTTGGTGCCTGGGATAGAGCTTCTAGCCTTTGAGTATATTCATCCTGTTTTTGTTATGATACTCCTTCCTTTTGCTGTGCCTATTGTTCTCCATGTAAGAATTACTCTACTTCAGTTTCTTCAGAGAATAAACCTTAAGTGTCCTGATGCAGGTATTAGAAGAGGAGATTCCTTTCAATCAATTCTCCTGTTTACATCTCCAAACCATCTTACTCCCATTTCTGCTCCTTTTAGGGCTATTAAATGCCTCCAATTCTTGAGCCATTCCAGGATTTTGATATTGTATTTGTTTGGCCTGCCTCTAAGAGCTTCCATGTTACACAACTTGAGTTCTGTTCCTATCAAAGTTTATTTTAATAGTGCCACCAAGAGCTGTACAGTGCACAATCTGTGTGTTTGAAATGAAGCAGCCCTGATAATCATTCCTCTTATCTCCTTCAACCTTCAGCTTAGATTTTACTTTCCTAGTGCTGTAAAGGGCCAAGTCAATCAACAATCATTTATCAGCTTCTTTGCTTCTAAATTTTTATTGATATCCTTTTTTTCCTTCTCATCTCCTTTCCTATTCTCTTCATTATTATGGGTTTGTGCCTTTCTTATCACTTTTATGTTATTGAGGATTTGACTAATTGTAGAGGTGAATAGATGTATCTAATGTCTATGTTTAACATAGTCAGTGAGCACCTTTCAACTTAATATGTGCCAAAAACTGTGTCACATTTGACTTTGTTCATTCTCATTGTGTTGAACTTAAAAGACACCTTCCCAAAGTTATTGTTGCCTACTATGTTCTGGGACTAGTATGAGGGTATAAGAGAAGGATATATGTCTTTTGAAGGGGAGGGTAATATATATATATATATATATATATATGTGTGTATATTTATATTTATAATAGTTTTAGCTTTATTCTACAAATAGATTTAGTCACAAGTACCTCTAACTTTCTAAACATGCAGAAACTGCTAGAAGTTATGAATTCCCTTTACAAACAAGATTTCTTTATTCATGCTGCTTTACCTCCTTTAACCTAATTGCTATTACAACCTCTATTCTATTATGCTTATCTCACATAAGCTATGTAACATACTTATGTAATTTATATGTATATAATTCTTCAACTGTATATTCATTTTTTTACCCTTATACCTCAAGGCATGAAAAATTGTTTTACCATATGTATGCAATTTCTACTAGGTAATTGTATTTTTCTTAGACCCTTGTGGTAAATTTGGTTATTTTATTTCATTTTTTTCCTCTCAAGCATAGTTTTTCTGTGATTGCAACTAAATATGTTGAACCAAGCCAGGACTTGATAATGATTATCTTATTATTAATAAATCTAGCATAGTGTCCTTACTGCAAAACCAAATGCAAACAGTAAAACAAGATGTACACTACCACAGATTACCTTGGCTTTATCAATCCAATGCACCTATCATTCTTAACTTTCTCTCCCTTATCTCTCCCTATACCAGTTCATATCTCGGCAGTTACACAATACCCTACAAATTATAGAGCATGTTTGCTCTCATTATGCCTTTTAATATTCATAAAGCTCATCAAAACATTTCCTGAGTTGGAAGTTAAGGCTTAGAAAAATTAAGAAACTGGTCCACAATTAAATGTCCATTAAGAGATATCACCAATATATCTGTGTCTCTTACCTTGAGGACTAGAGTATGTCAAGATACCATGTGTGCCTGGTTTGTTCTTCTATATAAACAAAAGATGAAAGTGAAAATTTATGGATTGCTTTCATGTAAGGCACATGTAAGCCCAGCAGATCTCTTGCTGATGGTAATCTGCAGACAGCTTGGTGTCTTGCCAGGTGGCTCTGGGCAGTGCAGAGGCTGCAGCTGACCAATAGAGATAAGAAAAGATGATCAACATTACTAATCATCAGAGAAATGCAAATATAAACCACAATGAGATGTCACTTCACAACTGTCAGAATGGTTATCATCAATAAATCAAAAAACAAGTGTTGATAAGGATATGGAGAAAAGAAAAACCTTGTGTACTGATGGTGGGATTGCAAATTGTTACAGCCACTATGGAAAACAGTTTGAATTTTCCTCAAAAAATTAAAATAGAACTACCTTATGACCCAGCTATTCCACTTCTGGGTATTTACCCGAGGAAAACAAAAACTCGAATTCAAAAAGATATATGTACCCGTATATTCACTGCAGCGCTATTTGCAATAGCCAAGATATGGAAGCAACCTAAGTGTCCATCAATAGACAAGTGGATAAAGAAGATGTGGTATATACATATAATGGAATATTACTCAACCACGAAAAAAAAATGAAATCTTACCATTTGCAACGATGTGGATGGACCCAGAGGATATTATGCTAAGTGAAATAAGTCAGAAAAAGACAAATACCATATGATTTTATTTCAGTGTGGAATTTAAAGAACAAAATAAATGAACAAACAATGAAAATAGATTTATACAGAGAACAAGCTGATGACTGCCATATGGGAAGGTGGTTGGGGGGTTAGTGAAATGATAAAGGGATGAAAAAGTGCATAATAGTCATGGAGAGGTAAAGTACAGCATAGAGAATATAGACAATAATATTGTAATAACTATGTATAGTACCAGATGGGTACTAGACTAATCAGAGGATCACTTCATAAATTATATAAATGTTTAATTCCTCTGCTATATATCTGAAACTAATATAAAATAATATTGAATGTCAACTCTAATTAAAAATAAAAATTAAAAACATTTAAAAAATAGACTAATTTCCTACATCATGGTTTTTTATTCTTAAGGTTATATTTGATATAACCTTTAGTAAATTGGACCTAAATATAATGAAAGAAATAGCTCCAAATTGCATGGAGAATGCAAATTATGAGAAAATTTACAGTATTCTGTTGTACTGAATAGGTGATTAAGCTTAAATGGTACAATGATAATAAAAATAATAAGCATAATAAAAATAGTTACCATGTGGCAAGCAATATTTTAAGAACTTTGCATGACTCATGTCATTTAAACCTTATTACAACCCCATTGTCCCCATTTTAGAGCTGAAGAAAAACAGGTACAGAGAGCTTCAGTCATTTACCCATCACCATGGTATTATGTAACAAACAACACTGGTACATCAAGGGTTTAGTTCATCAAAAATTAACATTTTCACCCACATCAGTTAGATCCAGTGGACACTTCCCATGTGCTGTTTCAGGCTTCTCCATCTTTGGGCCTCTACCATCCCCAGGTCCTGTGAATCTTCTATTGGATTCGCTGCAACCAGAGGGCTGACAAATGAAAGTGGAATATTGTCAGCATGTTTTAGGATCCATTTCAGGAAGTGGCACATGCTAATTTTGCCTATATTATATTGTTTAGAAGCCAGTTATATGACTCTAACCTAATAATAAGTCAACTGGAAAATGTCATTATTTTATTTGCCCAAGAAGAAGAAACAAATTTTGTAAACATTAGCTATTTTTTGCCACACTCATACAGCTTAAAATTAGTAAAACTTGGGTAGAAGCTTAGGTACTCTGGCTTCAGAGTCCAGGCCTTACACATAATACTATATCAACTCTCAGAGAAAATAAAAAAATAAGAAAGAAATATGGGATTTTCTATGAATTAGTTTTCTATCCTTCTAGAACTTTTCTTACAATTTACTAGTAATACAAATTGAGAAATCTATTTCTAAGTTAAAGGGTAGCTTAGAAACTTGCCTCAGAGCTACACACTACTTATAAACTGTTATTTTGTATTTGATAAAGAAAATATACTCATATTTTTATAATATTCTGCTATACAACTTTTAAAAGGATATACAAAGATTCCTTAAAAATAATAGAATGGAGTGAGTCTTCATCAACTTAATGAGATTTGATTCCTGAAATAATATCTCCTCTCCTTTAATTAAAAAGCTACTTTCCTTTTATAATAATGCTGAGGAATGCAGATTAGATATAACATTTACATATCTGTATTCTGACTTGCATATTTTATACCTTAGACACTTGTGGTCTTTTTATTTCAGTCTAAGATCCAAATCAATGATAATGTTGCATGAACCAGTGTCCATGCTTCATAAAAACCACTCTATGAAGACTGATGACTGAAGTACAAAATTTCTGTTCTACTCAAATAAGCTTTCTAACAAAATTAATCTGGTGCATTTTTAATTACATACATAATCATTATAGTGTTGCGCATAATTAAGCATAAATGGTAAGCAGTTCAAGTAGACAACATTACAGTAATTAGTGTTGCTTTCACAGAGTCAAGACAAATTTTAAATTTTAGTCTTTCATGTTGTTAGTTCTTTATGTTCCTTCATGATCTGCTGGAAGAATAAATATTTACCATTTCACCTGGTATCATATACTGTTTAATTGTCTCCCTATTATCTCTCCACACATATACAATTTATACAGATAAATTCAATAAACTAAAAGCTAAGTTGCCCTTGTCTCTTTTGCTATTTTCAATCATCTGCCCCTCATGTAATACTCAAAACCCTGTGTGAAGTCTAGCCTTCGATACTCATTTTCTCTCATTTTCTCCTATTTCTTCTCAGTTCTCCCCATCATAGCCCTCATGTTGATACCATTTTTCAGCATGCATTGGATTTGATTGGAGAGAGCAGAAAGATGGAACCAAAAGTCTGTAGATTTTCTATTTTGCATTGAGATGGGGGGAAAAAAAGAAGTTGGGCTATAGGGATTAAGTGGGAAAAAATAATACATTTAAAATACATTAAAGCACTGAGTTAATATGCCTGCTTTAAAGTACAGACTAAATAAATTAGGTAATACTCTTAACTTCCTTCTCTTCATCCTATAATATATTTAAGTCTTTTCTATAAGAAACTTTTCCTATTTCCTCTTTCTGTCCCAAACTCTTACTACATTTATCTTTATCCTCTGCTCCACTGAAACCCTTTTTTAAAAGACTTATTTACTCTTATTAGGAAACCCAATGCATTTGGGTGGCTTTATCCAAGTATATTTCTCTAAAATTTTAACATTTATTGCTCTGCTTACTTGGATGAACTATTCTTCTTTAGGTTTTGTGAAACTTTCTAGGTTTTTCATCTATATATTTGATTATTTCTCAGTATTTTTTATTGACACCTCTTCTTCTGCTTGTCTTTCACATATAAAAGGTCTCTGGATTTTAGTTGTATCAGAAATATTTTTTATAAAGGATGATTCCTTCCTCTTTGGACTTTAATTATCAACTTTTTATTTATGACTTCCAAACCTACATGTTCAGTCCAGACTTCTATTCTAAGATAGACTCAAATTTCTTAACTTTCTCCTGTCCATTGTTTTGTCAACATTTTCAACTAAACACTCAAAGGCAAATTTACTATTGACACCAAACTTCCAGTCTTCTTGTTTCTCTTAATTCATTTGGGTACTATTAATTCAGTGTCATTATGCTTTCACCAAGTTTATGGTCATTTGTTCGTCTAAATATTCATAGTCTTATTTTATTCCGTTGCTATTTTTAGCCTTTTAATGACATTTCTTCCTTCACTATTTTCACTTATCTTTCTCTCAGCTATTAGGTACTTTCAAACAATATGTCAGAGTAAATCATTTCTGTCTTCAATAAAAGGCAATGAATCTCATTATCAGGACACAATAGTCTACTTAATCTAAGAATAAATTCTTTTTGACCTGGTCCCAAACAATAATTTTGGCCCATTTTCTACCATATCAAACATTATGGTTTAGTTACACAGCATTATTTGTCATTGTACTTTTTGTATATTTTCATGTCTTTTTATGTATTCTCTTATATTGTCCACTTTATCTGTGATGCACTTACATAAATTTAATCTACTGAACTCTTCTTAACTTTTAAATTTCAACTTAAGTTAAATTTCTTTCACAACTATTTTCTGGATACTTACCTCTATTTCTAGTCTCTGAATGAATCCTTCTTCCGGCTCATGCCATATGTATTTTTATTTAGCATATATGTTTTTCATCTATGAATTGTACCTTTAGTTTAACAATATTGTTCTTCCCACTTAACTCCACCCACTTCCACACTCATGTTGTAATCACTTAATTTGCCTAAAGCAATTTCACATCTGTGGAACCCTGGCAGAATACTTAGCATTGACTAGGTGCTCAATCAATGTTGAGCTAAAGTAGTCTATATATGCAAGATAATTTTGGATTGATTCCACCATAATGAAACAAGATTTGACAACTCAATTACCTAACTTGAAGATGTAAATGAAATATCTTTAGAAACTAGGTTAATTTAATGAAGTAGAAATGACACCTGTGATTGTTAGTCCTCATTCCAGAGTTAAGCTATTTTATTGATTTATTGATTCAGTCATCTTATAAAAATTATGAAACATTTCCTATATATAGTGCATTACTAAGGCTAGAATGACAAACAAACAAACAAAGTATACACCATGGTTCCAACCAACACCAGATTGTACAGTGGGAATTAGAGGCATTATTTAAGAATATAGGCTTTGTAGTCAGAATGACCTTGTTTTAAATTCTGTGTCATATATTTGCTGTATTTCTTGGGTTTGTTATCAACCACCAGTTTCCTCATCTAAAAAGTGTAAATTACAAAAATACATGTTTGACTATTATGGGTTTTCAAAAGATTGCATGTTTAAAGAACTTGACGTATATTAGATTTTTTAATTTGTTGCTTTAAGTACTGATGGGGGGAAATCAATATGTAAACTGTCATAATTTAAAGTAAAAATGCCATAATTTCCAAAAAAACAGAACTATTTATTTCATATTTTTATTGATAATGTATTTTTTACAGACTAAATTACTACTTTTTGTACATTATATAAATATTGACATTTATACTAACATATAATTAGCATTGACCCCAGATCCAAACCTACTAATCAGGCATAGCTGATTTGTGTATTGGTTGAATTTATATAAAGGAAACAAATTGTTCCAGGTTTTTCATGAAGAAAGAATTTTAATATAAAGTATTGATAGTAACCTGAGCAGTGAAAATTAGACATTGAAGAGGACACAGCTAGCTTCCAAGTTATGGTACAGCAGTTGTGTTCCAGTCAGAGAGGTAGCCATGATATGTGATGAATTTCCTAGTCACATATTGATAGAGAATAGAAAAAGACCACATTTTTCTGCTCTGGGGCACTCCAACCTTAGGAGGTTGACAAGAAGAAGAGGAACCCTGAAAAACAGGCTGTGAAATAGGAGGAAAACCAAGAGCGTGGAGCACTGGAAGCAAAGTGATGAATCTGTATCAGGAAGAAGTGTTACCTATGTCTATTGCCACTGCTAAGTCAAGTTAAGATGAGGACTGAGAAAGGGCCATTGTACTTATCAGCATCAAGGGCATTAGAGATATTTACATTAGCAAATTTCTGTGGAACCATGTATGTGAAAGCTCAATGGAATGGGCCTAAAATAGAAACAGAAAGAGAGACAGTGGGTGTGGATAAACTTTTTTGTTTTGTTATAAAGAAGAATTGGACAATGGTGACTAGTAGGGAAAGAGAGGTCAAGGTTCCTTGTGTTTAAGTTGGGGAAAAATAAGAGCATGTTTGATGCTGAGAATGTACTAGTAAAGGAGTCAGAAAACTTCTGGAAAGGCCTATAGTAAATATTTTAAACTTTGTGGGTCATAAGTCTTTGAGGCAACTAGTCAGCTATTTTTTGTAGTGTAAAAGCAGTACTAGGTAATATTTAAACAAAGGGGCAAATTGTGTTATAGTAAAAGTTAATTCACAAAAAAGGAACAGAGTTTTAGTTTGTGTGTGTGTGTGTGTGTGTGTATTTGTTTTTTTAAATGATTATGATGGGATGTAGAGAATAGCTGAAGTAATATCCTTGACTAGGTGAGAAGGGATGGGATTTGTGTACAGGAGTTGGAGTTGGGGCTTTGATTATGAGTTCAAACAAGTTTGAAATGCAAAAAGGACAAGGATATGCAGAGATGAGTAAATACAAAGCATAAATCTCTGGAAAATCTCTTTTAATTGCTTCTGTTTTCTCAAAGAAGTAGGAGGCAAGATTATTGTATGTGTGATTATTAGGAAGGAAATTTGGAGTTTTAAGAAGAGAACATGCACAAAATAGTTAGATAAAAGAGTTAATAAGTAATTGGGCTAAGAAAATGCTATACATAAGTAAATTTTTAGTAAAATACCAAATTTTCAGTTTGGTATGTTTGAGCTGTTCTTTTCCAAATTGGACTTATCATAAATTTTATTACAATTTATAAGTTTTCTGAACCACCAGCCAAACATGTGGCAAATATCAACATATTTTAATCATTTTACTTTAATTTTTAAAACCCTTATTGTTCTCCCCAGACTGTGTGTGTGTGTGTGTGCGTGCGCGCGTTCGCGCTCGCGCGCGCTCGGGGGTGGGAGGGGTGTTACAATCCATTAATATGATAACCATATTTTCAGACAGCAGAATTAGTCACACGTTCTATCCATAAATTTTTTTAGCTTAGATCTTATTCCTGTTAGACATTATTTGTACAATGAATATGCTCCTGTCACTTCATTTCTGTTTCATGCATTTATCATACTGAATCCTAATTTGCTCTGAGGGCTTGCTTCGATGATGTATTTGCTCTCAAAGATCGTAGATATAATGAAATATATTATGTCCACTATTTGTCTAATATTTTGCCATCAATAAAAGATAAATTATTGAAATGGAATATATTCACATTGATTGTTATGAAGGTTACACATGGATTGGTAAATCAAAACAAGCTCTAAAAAGATAGAAAATCAATTGACATGTCAAATAGAAAGGCCTAAATGGTGAAATCAACCACTGAGTTGACATTTTTCCTCTTGAAATAATTTAATTTACCAGAATTCGAAAAGATTTGTGACTTTGAATATAGGTAATAAGTTAAAAAGTGAAAGACTGAACAGATTGACCTGGTATTTTATTAACAATACTTCAAACAAATGCAAACAGATATATTTTAGAGAGAATATATACTGTTTGTTCTCTTGACCAATCAGAGAAACTTTGAACACCAATCAAAACTGTATTATTAGCGTTATACGCTGAGTAAATATTAACTATTTAAATTTAAATACCAAATATGTGTGCATAGTTACATAAAGATAATATTTTTGTTTTTCTTTTATAGAACTCTTACCGAATTGCCAACAGTTGAATTGTCAGTATAAATGTGCAATGGTCAGAAATAGTACAAGATGTTACTGCGAGGATGGATTTGAAGTAAAAGAAGATGGAAGAAGCTGTAACGGTAAGTATGACATGTTAAGCTATTCAATTTTTCTTTTACAGAGGCTTATTAAACAGAAATTTAACAAATTATCTTTGAGTACCTACCATGTTATACACACAGTGTTCATATTAACTTTTTCCCCCTGGATTTTAAAAGTTGTCACTCTCCCCAAAATCAGAAACTTAAAAGTTACGGGTATGCATTTATATCAATGAGTTTTCAATTCATGTTACAATAACATCAAACATAGGATATGTCAACAGTGGGAAATGCTTTAATTAACCATTGAAACATTGGATTTAATTATTTTAACTTCCTAAATGGTTTGTGGCTATTATATAGCTACAGTGTAGTATATTTTTGTTATTAACTACGTTAGGTTAATAATAATCATGTAATTTTTAAAATAATTTTTGCATTGGTAAATGACAATTGACATTTTATCAATAGCAATAATGATGAACATACAATATTTATATTTGTTAATTGTCGAAGTTCTTGTATTTGTGAATACTCTAGAGCAAATGTTTACTTTCTGAAATGACTCCACTCTGCCATACTGAACAATTCTAAGTTACTTCTCCATATATATAATACATCCACAATAGAAACTATGGATTATTTTATTTTATATAGTATTTATACTCTATGTATAGAAAACACAAAATATGAAATCTACATATAAAATTGAGGAATATCTACATTTCCAAAGATACTAAAAAACAGAATATTTTCCAAAGAAATCAGCACTTTGATGATTACTTTACACTTTTGCTTTAATATTATCACTTTTACCCTTAAATTAAAAGAGCCCTCAGAGAGATTATTTTTCAAAATCCTAATGACAAAAGTGAGAAAAGTGATACTTGAGGAATTAAGTGACTTACTTAAGTCCATACATCTTCTTAGTAATAGGATTGAACTAAAACTGAGGTCCTCAGAGTCCATTAATTCTTAAACTGAAGAGGCTCACTGCTTTTTAATGAACATTTGGGTCTTGAATTTTTAGTTTGTTGTTTGTTTTCTGAATTATATAAATGTTAATAAAACATTTATTGTTAAATGTCTATCAGACCCACTCCTTATCTAATTGTATAATCACACTATAGAGAGACCAGACTGATGTATTTATTTGACTCACATTATTTTTAAGCCAACACTTAAAAATCAGGAGATTTCACACAATATCTCAGATTTTGAAAAAAAAAAAAATCGGAAGCTTTGGCAACACTAGACCCTTTATAATAACAAGAGTAAGCCAAATATGAATAGTACCTCTAGGCATGCCTACAATTTTTAGTTTAAAACAGCACTTGTCATTTACACAAGGTAGACTAATATATTTATACTGCATCCTTCTTACTCTTTTGCTATACCTGACTCCTAAAAGAGTAGGGGTTTTCATTTTCTTTTGCATGTATCTCTTTCTCTTGAATTTCTTAATTAAATCCATAAAAAATAACCATAATCGATTTCCTTTGTTGAACATAATAAATAAGGGGTTACATAGCAATCATTATGGAAGATCCCCAATGGAATAGGAGCTCCTTTTACTTCTTCTGCATTCTTGAATGGCCAGATCTAATCATCATTTACACTTTCTCGAAGCCATATTTCCAGGATATTTTCTGTCCTTAAAAGGAGAAAAAGGGCAACATTACAAGTAATGACATGCCTATTCCTTTTTGGCCAATTTCGTGGAATCATATCAATGTCACAGCAATGCATTCTGGCTAAAGAGAAAGAACAGAAGAAATCATTAATTATATTGCTCTCCTGGACAGCATAATCATATCAGAAAAAAATCAAAGTAAAGTTGAAACATCTGTGAAAATAGTTTAGAATCATTTCTGTCACTGTGATCTGGACTTTACCAAATATAAGATTTAATTTATTTGATTTTCACTATAGACTTAGCTTTAAACACTACTGTTTCTATCTCCAAAGTTACTTACTTCAAACAAGCCATCCATGAATACAAGCTATAACATAAAGCTAAAGAAATCTAAGAAAAGTGCAAACTAATGTGATACAAATGCCATTTTCAAGATAAAATAGCCCATTAACTTCTCAGTAATCTTTTTGCTTTTCCTTGGTAAATGCCTTCCTTAGCTTGAGAGATCAGATAGTGGGGCTGAGAGTCCCCGTTTGGTCTTTCTGGTGACCGTCCTCCATCCTGACATTATCTCATAGTCTCACTGTGAGTCGCCTCATTAGCATAAACTCGGATGTATTCCAAAGGACCTCTTTATAAATAACAAAGGACATTCCTATTTCTCAAAAAACTACAAGGGTTTTAGGAACTTTATGCCAGAAACAGAAGCTCCAAAGACAAAACTCCATTAATAGGCCAAAGTTTGTATACTCTATTCCATTTAGGGACTAAATGAAACAAAAGCGCCTTCCAGTTAAGGAGATCTGCCTACCATTTACAAATGTGTTGCCTTTTCATTATACCGAGGTCACTACAAGAATGTCCTAACTGCCAAAACCAAGTGACAATTTCAATATCTGTTTTACTGGATTTCTTCATTGAATGTAACACTTTTGAACACCCTGATATTCTTGAAATGCTCACCTTTTTTAACTCCTTGGATTTCTCATGAAATCTCCTACAAAGGAAGCTCATGGACAACTCTTTCTTACCTGCCTTTTTCATATTGGTGTCCTGGAGTATTTTGCTACAGACAAGTTTTTCTCACTTCCCCTTTCTCTGTGGGATCTAATCCCCTGCTATTTTGTTATATTTTGTTTTTAATCTATTATCCATATGCTATTGACTCCCAAATATTTGTCAGTCATTTACTCAAGAATTCCCTACAAATTCCTCAAATTTAACATATTCTAACTAAATTCATTATTTCCGCCCATGATATTGCCACTCAAATTTATACTTTATATAAAATTGTACCACTATTCATTTTCATCATAACCAATCTTCACACATTGTCTATTCTATTTCTTAAACATTTGAGTCCATTCCCTTTCCTCCATTTCTCTTACCACTGATTTAGTTTAAAACATAATGGCTTCAAAATACAATTTTTGTGTGAAATTAGCACATAACTAATTTTCCAGGATCTTTTCTTTTATCTACCCCTAAAACTACTTTCCTGTTGTCATCTCTTACCACTTCCCTTATACACTCTTTCTTTCTCCACTTGACTCCTTACACTTCTTTGAAATCCTCAGGATGTCATCCCAGTGCCTTTTTACATACTATTTTGTTAAACTGGAATGCCCCTTATCTCATTTCTTTTTATTCAGTTTGAGGAAATCCAAATTATCCTTGAAACTCAGCTCAATATGCAGCCTTCACTTAACATTCTTCCTCTAACTCCAAGCAGTTTAACTTCTTCATATTTCTCTCATAACTAGAGTGTTCCTCTATCATAAGAACATCCATAGAATCAAAATTATATTTCATTAGGCTCATTTCATTGAAGGGTATGAATTACGGTTTATCAATTTTGTCTTCTTTGAGGATTGGTATTGTGTGCTTAGTACACAGAACAAACTGAATATACATATTAGTCTAAATTGTTAGCTGACAGGATTTTTTTTGTTTGTTTTCCAGGTTGGTTAAGAATCATTAAATACCTGCTATTTATAGAGATTTGAACAAGTTGCTGCAGAAAGGAAGCATAGGGAGTGGAAGGAGTGAAGGAATATAAGGAAGATCATAGATATTAAAACAAAGTTTAATTAAGATGAAATTTCTCTTTTCAATAAATTCTTAGTAGTTTCTTTTTGATTTAGTGAGGTGGTTTGTATAGCTTGGCTCAGAACTCTTATTTAATCTGTTCATTACAAACCATGTTAGTAAACTAATGATTTGTTAAAAGAGTGAAAAAATCAGTGTCATAAACATTAGCAATATTTAACAAATATCTATTTGAGTGCGTTTTATACCTTTGCAAAAAATATCTGACTAGTTCTAGCCTGTTCATTAAAAATGCTAATAAAAGCGTTTTTAAAATAAAAAGATCTGATATTAAGTTTGATCTTATATCTCTATAACTATTAAAGCAATAATAGCTGATTTTAAATTTTTATTTATTATTATTTTAATGTGGTTTTGAAAAGTCTAATTCCAAAGTTTGAAATAATGTTTTCTTCAAGGAGAAAAAATAATGCCCAACAATAAATTTGCTTAAAAATGATGCCAATTTTTCTTTTAGATCAAGACGAATGTGCTATTTATGGTACATGCAGCCAGACCTGCAGAAATACATATGGATCCTATGTTTGCAGTTGTGTGGAGGGCTATATAATGCAGCCAGACAACAGATCTTGCAAAGTCAAAAATGGTAAGTTATCATCTTTTTGTCCTTCCAGAAAGGTAAGGTATAATTTTTTTTCTTTCCTTATTTACTTTTTGCAGTTCCTTTTCATTAGAAACTTAATAGACCAATATTGACATTAAAGGAAAAGATTTTTGTTTTATTTTAATCCTTTGATCCAAACTTAGACATCCAGAGAAGTTTTTAGTTGTCACTGATCATTACATAAATCTTTCTCTTACAGGAAGTTTCTAATTAACAAAAATCTGTTCAAAAGAAGTTGATTAATTGATTTGAATTACCCATCTCTCTCCTGGACTGTGCAATAGATTCTTAACTGGCTTTTGTGTTTCTGCTTCCCCTCCAAAATTCATACTCCACATAATAGTCAAAGTGATCTGCTAAAATACAAACCAGATCATGCCATTCTCCTGCTTAAAATCTCCCAATAACTCTTACTCACTTTGAGAATAAAATTTAAATTTCTCACAGGACCTATCAGGGCCTAAGTTCTGGTTCCATTTACCTTTCCAATCTTATCTCCCACAGCACTCCTTTCATTACATTCCTGCTCCTTCTTCACCCACATTGCTCTTGACTTGAAGTCTTTCCACTTGCTGTTTTATCTGCCTGCAATACTTTTCTGTATGATTTTTACATTATCATTCAAGTCTTGGCTAAAATGTCAGGATTCAGAATGACATTCTCTGACCATTCTCTTTAATGGAGTATACCCTTTCCATCACTATCTTATTTCCAAATTTTATTTAATTATGAACACCTCTCTATCGCTATATGACTTTTCAATCTTATTTTCTCTATAGCACTATCATTTAAAATGCATTAATTAGTTTATTCATTTTACATCTGACTTCCCCAGAATAATATAAGCATTAGAGTACCCAACTTGTCAGTTTTGTTTGCTGTTATTTACTCAGTTCTGATCATTACCTGGAACATATAGGTACTCAGTGAATATTTGTGGAAGAAAGGAAGAAGAACGGAAGGGAAGAAGGGAAGAAGGCACAAAATAAGGGAGGGAAGGAGAGGAAGAGCGGAAAGAAAAGAAAAGAAGAAATCTTTTCTTTCTAGTTAAAACTGCTAAAATGAGTGTTCTACTCTTAACTGTTTGAATTTCATGTTTCAAAACTGCCTGCCTTTTACCTCTTATCTGAAAATGAATCCTATGATTTCTACACTGTGTTTAGCCTACTGTAAATATCCAGTGAGTGTTTTGATTTGCTAATGAAATAGCCTTGAGATACACTAGTAACAATAGGATAATGCTAATTTTTTGTGGGTTGAATTAGGTTGAGAATAATATAGGAAGATATTACACACGATATTCCATCTGGCTTTTCCTAACTTCTCCAAATCTGGTTCCATTTCATGCATTTTCAAATTATGCTGTTTTGATAAAAATAATGAATGTCCTCCTACCCCCTTTTATTAGCAATTGAATAATTAGGCATGGGATGGGATTCTCTTTTGAAGCTGAACTGAGCAAAGCATTGGATTTGTGCAGCAAGCTGCTGCTTCTGTCTCCTTTTACAACATAATCTCATGTTATAATTTCAAGGATCTCCCTGAGATAGTGTGTTTAATTATTTACAAAACATATTCATATACAAAATTGCAAAGACAGAAATTCTTTTATTTCTTGATTTACTTGTTCGAATTATTGATTTGGCTTATGAAGCCCTATTTATTTTTCTGGGGCAATCCCTGAGAACAATTAGGTAAGGTTATGTGTTCCTCTTTTTCCCACCACTGAGAGTTTCAATTTTAAATATTGATGGACTAAGGAAGTAGAAGGCTTGTTCTCTGCTGTTTCTATTGATCCATATAATATTGCATGGATATACAAGGAGAGTGTAATGTAATAAACCCTATACAAAGAGGCACTTTCTCTCTTTCTACAAGGAAATGGTTTCTGATAATAACAGAATGTAACCAGAGAGGGATGATACATGATAATGTAATGCTGCACCAAGGAGATTTGCTGACTAGAACTGATAATGGAATATATAAATGCCTTCACTTCTAGGTGGTTGGTTTGATGATAATATTAGCTTACAGAGTTTGAAAAATACACAGTTTCCATGGGAATGTCTGTGGTTTGTAGTTTTATGAAAATAAGTTGCTAGTAATAAAGTAAATGGGCACAAATCTATAACATATTGGTTCTAAAGGTCAAATGAATATTTAAACCAGTATATTTGTTCAATTCAAAATGAAAATTATCAGTTTTGCTTTAGTTTTCACATATTTATAACAAGTGAACCAAAAGATTTTTTTGTCTTTATATATGTATAAAATTCCATTTAATGCACCAGTTTTAAAATGTTTATGGCAATTTAGGTACACTCTAGTGTTGCTATGACTGATGGGTGCTAGGAAACAGTTATAAATTAAATCACATTTGTCTTAAGGCTTTGCCATTCCTCCTTTTTGCTACCTGGCTACTTAGACTGGCCCTTCTTTTTTTCTTCCTCTACAATTCTACCCTAAGGGACTTTATAACCCGACTTTCCTCCATGTCAAGCCAGAGTTCCAGGGCTCTCAGAAGCTGGGAGAGTAGAAACTAGGGAAGGTAAGAATGGGTTGGCTCAAGACAATAGATGTTTCTCTAGGCTTTAGAAAGAAAGTGCAATATAAAAATATCAAGTCCAAAGATACAATGAGGATATATAACCAGACCCTATAGGAAGGTTCTGCAAAGGCCTTACTAGATGATGGGAAAATAAAAATTCCTAGAAGTGCCCTTTTTATGTGAAGGCAGAGAAAGGCAGAGAGACAATTGGCTGAGAAGCTGCTTATAAAGGTGATGAACTGGGTCAGCAAAGAATAATATTATGTTCATTACCCAGCTATTTACCTCAAAGCTTGTTTGTGAGCCTTATTTTTAATGTGACATTTATAGTAATTAGGTAAATTAATTTAAATTAATTGATTATACCTCCTTTGTAATATAATTCCTGAACCCAAATAAAATTCATAAGCCTTAAGAGCATTTTTGAAAAATAACTCAATAGGGCAAAAGACTTAAGGGTCTGTGGAAAATGGGAGAAGATATTAATATTAGATTGGAGGTCTTTTTATTCCTGTTAATTTATGCAATGCAGACAAATTCTGTTCTTTTCTACATTTAGTAATATTGACCTGACTACTGACATATAGAACCAATTATTTCAGAGTTAGAAGAAGTTCAAAGGTAATTTAGTTCAACTATCTATTTGATATCAAAATAAGTAATTTCTAAATGGAAGAAAGTCTACAATGACATTTAGAAAATAATTTAATTTAAATATACAGGCTTGATAGTACTATGTAGGAGGTGACATACTAGAATATGAATATCATGATGGAATGTTCACTAATTTGAATAGAACACACATTAAAAGCCAGTAATTTTTGAATTAAACATTAGGACTTGTCATTTAAAAAATATTTTAAAAATAACTGTCAAAACATTGATAGGTATCCAGTAAAACTTCCTGTATATTTTTACTTTTTTGAGATTAGAGTTCTAATACTTGTCAAATCTGAAAATAAAGTTTTTTTTTAATTTAACTTATTTTTTTCTAACTAATCTAGACTTATTTTGATGTAGAAATATGTGTTGAAAGTGGGCACTCAAGGCTGAAAGTGAGCTGGTGTAGAATCTGTAAGAGTGAAAGTAATAGCCAAGCGTGTATAATCTATGAACTGTTGACACTTTTATTCCTGATTAGACTGTACTTTTCAGTGTCCTAACCACTTGCTGAAGTCAGGCGCTTACTCCACCATATAATTTTATGGAACCTATATGGCTACTAATTGTAATAAAGGAGTAGCAGAATGAAGAGCACTAAATTATTTTATGCTCATCAGTGTAGATGCATTACATTAAATGGTACTGTGGTAGAGAGAGTATACCCCTTTGCAATGGAGCAACCAGAGCAGTGAGAGAAGAGAACCCATTAAAGAACTTTGAGATTTTATTACAGATTATACTTTGCTATTCACTGATTAGGGGGCTGAAGAGTTAGACTATTTAGGCAATAGAGCTCTTAGTTATAATAAATAAAAATCATAATCTCTGTATAATCCACAGAAGCATATTTCTAGACAGTGTTAGGAAATGTTTTTAAACCACTCCTTTTTTTCTTTGCTACTATTCTTAAAAAAAAGAGAGAGAGATAGAAATAAAATGAAGTATTACTTTCTATGGCTCCTACTTCTAATCTCTAACTCGATTATCATGTACTACTGTGCAGTTATTTTTTTTCTTTTGAAAGATCAAAGAATCATCCACAGTTTTCTGCCAGAGCTCATTCTGTTTGTAGGAAGAATAAGCAAATACTTATACAAAGGAAGAGTTTTCTGCTTAGAGTATTAGAGTCTCATCGGCCACATATAAAGCTTGGAATTCAGTTATTAAAATATAATTTCCTTTTTGTTTCTTTTTAATAAAAGAACCCCATATTAAAAGGTAAGTGTCCTTAGGAAGGGTAACATTAAGTCTTAGTAACCTTGATAATTTATGAGACTAGTGGATCATATCTTTTTTCACATATCATTTGGCTAAGAAGGGCTTTCTGTAGAATGAAATGTGCTTATGTCTTGACACATGAAGATTTGCTATTCAGAGTTTTTATTTCATTTATTCTTAGGTAGTCCAAAGGTCTAGTTCCTGCACAATTTATAATTTTATTGGGACATAACTGTGAATAGCACTCGATAACATGATGGTATATATGAAAAACTCTGAGCTAGGCTTGAGCTTAGTGGACCAGCACCAGCATAGTAATCCAGATTTGTTGTTTTTTATTCAGTCCCACATGCATGGAGGAAGTTATGTACACTATAGTAAGTGGTAGGTGGCAGAGAAGTAGCTCATGGCCTAAAAAGAGTACATGCTTGGTAAATATTTGTTGGACACTTTAAGTAATGTCCTGAACATTCAGGAAGCAGAATAAAGACACTGGCATGTTGAGGAACAATAAAAGTCAAAAGACTGGCATGCATTCAAATGAAAGTGGGGTATTTTGCCAGTTTTATCCTATTTTTCAAGTCTTATACTGCTTTTTTATGCTATAGTATTAACATCAAAGAGTGGTTTGGAAAGTTCTGCATAAACTCCATAAATGTGCCCTCTTCACCAATCCCCTCCTCAAATGGTTATATAGTTCTAGTGTGCTTCCTATGCAAGTATACCTGAGAACAAGCAACCCCTCCTGCAATCCTTCAATAGGACAGTATTGCCTAACCCTCTATCCTATAGAAATATCAGAGCTTCACCAAGCTGCCTGTTTGGCCATTAAACATACTTCCTCTATTTTTTGGAGTATTCCTACCCTGCATCTTCCTGCCCCTTCCCTCAGCTGGAAATCACAGTTCATGATGGGCCAGGGTTAGGATTTCTGTGGAATTTTCATTTCTCAAATTAAACTTTACTTTTTTTTTTTTTCCTACTCAAATACTGTTTATGAGTTTGCCAGTTTTAAGGTATAAAACTCCTCAACAATACTCTATGTGTGTGTGTTTTGGAGTTTGTGTGTTTGTTGTTTGTTTGTTTTTATTTTTACTACAGGATATCATTTTCATAGTCTAGTACCTTTTCTGACATCTTAAATCATTTTTCCAGCAACAAATTTGCAAAATTGATGATAAAGAATATGACCATGATGTCTTATGTGTCATGACACATTTGATTTACCCATAGTCTAAGAAAATATCAGACACAGAAAAAAACAAATGTCTTTCATTTTCTTTACTACATAACATTTTAACTGCAATCTAGATGAGAACTTCTTTATTTGGGTAGGAAGTATTACATGGCCACATGTATGGACTCTAGATCTGACAACTGATAAGCTTTGTTTTTACAAATGGCACAACTATAGGTACAAATTTCTATCATGCTATGTATTTTTTGTAGGATAGCTATTGAACTATTAATTAAATCCTCAATTTAGAATGTGTGATAGATAATATGCTCTACAATTAACTTCCTTTTTTATCTTAATATCGGACAAACACAATGAACAATAAACAGAAATGAGGCATGTTTAAATTTGTAGAAATTACAAGGGTTTGAATTTTAAGATGAGGCAAAGATATACATATGTATATGATTTTCCTATTGCTTTGTTTGGGAAAAGTAGAAGTATATAGCTATTAAATCCACAGGGAGTGAGGGGGGCAGGGCTTAAAACCTGAAGGAAAGAAGAATATTTTGTTCTTTCTAGTAAGATTTTTTTTTTTTTTTTTTTTTTTTGCCCAGATATTCTTCAAGGCATTCCCAGTATCAGTTGTAATGGACAAGGTAATAACAGCAATTAGAGAAGTCTTTGGCATTCCTTCCCTTAGAGTCCTTACTTGCCCTTGAATTTAATGACTGATATTTTGCATATTCTCCCCAGTCAAGCTGCTTACAGTAATTTTAGTCCTGAGATGAGAAAATATGTTGTATTGGTTGAAATTTTAAAAGTGTGTGAGCATTTTCTCTTAACACTAGGACTCACACAGCTTCCATCTGTGCTTTCCATAAAAGATAGTTTTTGCCAAATGATTAGATGAACTACATGTTAATAGCCTTTAGAAGCTTAGAACAATGTATTGTCAAATTACAAAGAATATATCTAGTAAAGTAGCTAGAAATTTGGTATGTAATCACCATTGAATACATAGAATAAATCTGTCTTTTTAATAGCGTAGTAGAAAATTGATATCTTAAATATAGGGTATATATTTACATAGTTTGGCATCTCTGTCAAAAAACAATGAAATAACTAAATGACCTTTCCTTTTCCCACCTCTATATAATGAAAATTCTTCTATCTACTTCCTTCTTCCTTATTCTAAGGTGATGATTTCATTTCATATTTCTGAGAAGCAACCAAAAAAGAAATTTCTTACCCTGAACTTTAGTAAATCTAGCAATCTGTCTGAATCTAGAACTTATCAGGCAATCTTCCTCTTATTTAAATCAAAGAACAAACTGTTTTTAGCATATAACTTATCATTATCTCCTCCTGAATATTTTCCCTTTTAAAGTAGTACCTTCACAGAGTTTTCCGCTTACCTTACTGGGCAATTTTTCTCAGTTTATTTTGCTGCATTATCCTCATTTCATCAGTATTTTTGGCATGATTCAGTGTTTAGTTTTTTCAACATCTCTCTTTTATTGATTCCCTAAGTGCTCTCAGCTTGTATCATGGCTTAAAAATAACAAAAACAAACAAACAAAAAACATTGTGTATAACTTCTAGAAACTGAAACTCATCAGTTTTTGTCGCCAATCTTGACCTCTTTGTTGAACATCAGACTCACTTGGATATTGAGATCCAACTTAATATCTACATTTGGAAGTTTAATAAAATATCAAATTCTATGTGTCCCAAACTCTTGATTCTCACCCCTTATAACAATACTTAATGTTGCCCATCTTGGTAAATGTCACTGCCATTTACCCAATTATTCAAACCAAAACACTGAAGTCATTCTTGACTCCATTCTTTCTTATAAAAACTTTGTTTCAAACTTTTAAATATATTCTGAATTGTACTATTCTCTCTAGGAAACAGCCCACATTCTCATTACTGCCAATGTTTTACCTTTCTTCATAAAATGTATCACTACCAAATAATAATAAGTAGTAATATTTATTTGCTTATTGTCTGTTTCCCCCATTAAAATAAAAGTTCTATGATAACAGGAATTCTATTATCTTTGTTAACTACTGTCTCTCTAGCATCTACAGTAGTGTCTGACAGAAGCTAGATACGTTCAATAAATATTGTTAAATGAATAAACGGATATGCAAATACTGAGGCAGTATTTTCTTTTTAAGAGATGAATTAAGTGTGGCTTCTTAAGGTCCCATGCTTTCAAATAGAAACTATTTTATGAATAGGAGTTGTTTAAAGGCAACATTTTAATGACCCAATATCTATTACATTTTAACTCCGTCTTTACCAATTATAACTTAGAGGGACATATCTAAATTGGGAAGAATGTGTTTTGTAGGTAAAATAGTTTCATCTTACTACATTTAGAAAGGTGACTAAAAAATTTATAAGTATCTCATGTGAATTGACCATTCTTAGACTATCTGCTAATTTTAACATTCATTCAGTCACCTAAAGTTTGAATACATTATATTCTAAAATTTTGAGAGTTACTGATATAATTCTTCAATGGTTATCAATTAAATTTATTTTATTTTTTTAAAGCATGATGCACTATTTATCTCATTTTACTTATTGAAATACACTATTATTTTTAAACTTATTATTCAGTGAAATATCTTTAAAAACATTGGGTAGTCCATATTCAAACACCTCTCCATGTGCCATTTATGTATTGAACATTTACCACTTGCCAAGTAAGGTCTTTTGGATAATAGAGGAGATACCAACTTGATCTGTTGTTGGACCAGCTCTTTAAGAAACAGAGAATTGTAAGGGCTGCTAATTTGCAAAATAGGATTTTTTTTTTTAGGTGAGGGAGGCATATTACTGGCAAAATAGGATATTTTTTTAGGGGGCATGATATTATTGATTTTAATTGTTTTTATGAAATGATCCTTATTCCTGAGGAACAACATATTTCATTGCTTCTCATTCATCACATATTATTTCAAGTAGAAATATCCTATAAATGAAAGTACCAGTATTTCACTTGTAAGGTCTAAATAAAAAAAAGGTTATACTGTTTTAAGGTTTATGGTTAATTTAAGTTGATCAATAGTTTACATGAGTGAGCTTTTTACAATGCCAAAGACAAAATTAAAAAACACAGCACTGGACTGAACTATCAACACTAAACTCATCAACTTCTCTTAAAACCGACCCTACTTTCTTTTCTGACCTTTAATAACATCATCACTCTTGCCATCTCCCAAATCTAAAATTTCCACATAATTTTTGATTAATATCCCTTTGTCTACATAAAATAATCACTACAATTTAGAACTTCTACTTCATTACATAAACCGATCTCTACTTAAGAAATCAATGTCATTTATTTTGGGTCCTTATTACCTTTTTTTCTGAGAAATTAAAATAACATTTTTGTATTTGGTAATCTCTATAACCAATGCCTATGTCCACAAGTCCCCATCACAGACACAATTTTGGGTTACTTTCTTTATAATTAAAAATAAGATTAATACTTTTCTCTATTTACAAGTATGGAGACTAGTATGTTACTAAACCTCTAAGTATTCTCTACTGATTACCCTTATCTAATGACCTCTGCTTCCAATAGGAACATTGACACAAATGATCGTTCTTTCTTTCTGTACTGCGTCTATCTAAACAAAAACAAAGATACTTTTTTCTTTCACCTAACTCCTTTCTAACCTCACTCTGGAATACCATGACCAAGGCAGTGTGTAAATAAGACTTTTATATATTACCTTCCCATCTAATATGAATTATACTACACCACTTTAAAAGTAAAAGCAAAAACAGCTTAAAAAGGTAAATGGGAAATTTATTCATCCCACTATATTCTACACACTCATACAGTATCCTATACATCATTTCCAACTTTAGTTTTGATCATGTTATAGTCTAAAATTTACACTGGTTCCGATTGCACCCCAAATTAAAGTTTATCATTTTGACATTCGATAACATTTGCAGTCTTTCCTCAACCTGTTTTTTCTGCTACTATAAACTTTGTGATTTTGAATCCAGTTCTTTTCAGTTAGTGGCTATGTGATATTAAGCCAGTTATTTAAACTCTATATAACTAATTTTTCTTATCCATAAAATGTGGATAATATTAGCACCTAATTTATAGGTATGTTGTGAGTATACAATAAACTAATAAATCTGAAGCATGAATTGCAGTTGTCTGGCTCCTAAAATATGTTCAAAAGGGCTTAGCTATTGTTTTTATTATTATGAAGTACTTCTACCACTCATACATGTTCTACCCTTCAGAAAACTGAAAAACTGAAGTCAATACTTTGCAGCACATCCTAGTCTTTTCCACATTTGTGCTTTTGTTAAAGCTGTTTGTTCTACTTGATTTATTTATTTATTTTTTCCATTTCTGCATGTCCAGTTCTGGTTTTTTCATTAAAGCAAGGCTGAGATCAAATGCCTTTTCTGTTAAGGAACTTTTGACTCTACTAAACAGATATGTCTTCGTCTATTTGTGCTGCTATAAGGAAATGCCACAAAATGGGTAGTTTAAAACAACAGAAATACATTTCTCACAGTTCTTGAGGCTGGAAATTTGAGATCAGGATGCTAACATGAGCAGGTGCAGGCTCTCTCCCAGGCCACAGACATTCACAAACATAAATCCTCACATGGCAGAAAGAGATAGGGATTTCTCTGGAGTCTTTTTTATAAGGATAAGGCACTAATCTCATTCGTGAGGGTTCTACCTTTATGGCATTAGCACCTATGGAAGTCCCTCCGCTCCACTACTCATAATACTATTATCTTTGAGAATTAGGATTTCAAAATAAGAAATTTGAAGGCCACAAACATTTAGACCATTGAAAGAGATATCTAAACATTCTTTGAAACTCAATGCCACTATAATTTTTTTATGAATGCTACCACACCTGACAAAAATATAAAACTTTTGAATGTTTACCTTAATTTTTCTACTAGATTATATGCTCTTGAAGACAAACTATCTTACAGATCTTCAGACCCTAGTTGAGTGCTTTATGTCTTAAATACTAAAAAATAAAATTAAATTAAAGAAGCATTTTCATCCAATCAAAAATTAGTTCAGCATAAACAGACTGCGACATAAAAAAGTAGTACTAAGAAAAATTATTACATAATTGTAACAATACACATTTTTTTGCCTAGCCCAATACTGCTAATAATGCATTTTAATGTGATTAAAATTTGATTCATATGTATTCTTCTATAAATGTGATAAAATTGTTTCTTCTGAAATGACTTAATATATCCTTATTTGAGGTATCATTCAGTTCAGTAAAGATATTTTTCCATTAAAAAATAGTCAGGGATAACAGAGAAACAAATTTGGTCATATATGTCTGAGAAATGGAAAGAAAGTATTTCAAACATATCTTTTTTTTTTTTTTTTCACTTATATGATGCTAACTTTTTTTGCATTTTTTAGCTTGGTTCAGTTGACATTGACCTATAACTTATTACATTATTTGAATAAAGTTTTTCTCTCTTTTAAAAATGAAATGATTTTATCTTAACATTTCATATTTAACTTTCTGTTCTTGCATAATTTTAGAGTTTTTTGAAATGTGTTCTCTACACAAATTGCTCATTTTATTTTATATAGTAGTAGTTTACTTTCCATAAGGATTTGAATGATTTTTCATTACAAATTGTTAGCATTCTTACTTCTCATTTCTAACTTCATCGCATTTTTATTATTTTCAAAGACCTCAAATAATTTGTATATAATAAGTTAAAAGTAAAACATTTAAAATTTCTCTTTCAATTATTTTAAGTTCATACTGGTTAAAAAACAATTCTTTGTAATATACAGATTACACTTTATTCTCATGCTTTTTAATCTTACTCTGACTCTATATATTTTATATGCAAGTTATTATTTAACTTTTTATCAAGTTGAAACTGGGATTATTTTATTGATTGATTGATTAATTTTATCTTTCACCCAATAAATATCGAGGTGTACCTATTGAACTTCATAATAGATAATAATTCATAACTGCAGGATTAATTAAGAGAAATCAGAATGCAGTATAACTAGATGATGTACATTTATATATGTATAAGTACATATATATGCATTAATTATATACATAATGATTATAAGGTTTATATTTATTTGTAAGTATCTAAAGTCCTAATTCCAATCACTTAAAAGGAAATTAAAAGGAATTAAATGGAAGAATAGAAAGTTTAAATGAAACCTTAAAAGTAAGTTTTTTCATTCTGAAAACATTTATTTAGCATTGGCTGTATGTCTAAATCGTATTGTTATAGTATATAAATACACTTTTAGTATATTTTTGACTATGAGAAGATAGGGATATCATTGCCAGGGATACGTTGGTAGTGGTTTGGAATTTAAATAGGTATTTTTATGAATGTAGTCAAATTAGCTTTTCTTGTTTCTAAATTTCTCTTTTAAATTTATAGCTTTAAATCAATTTTTAAAAACTGTATCCCTTATTAATAAGATACATGTGATAGAAAGAAATCACTTTCTGATTATATAAAACACAAACGCACATCTGTGTAACTGGGAGAAAATACTATTTTATATACTGTTGTCATATGGAGAGTGGTGAAGAGAATGAGGACAATTTTCCTTCTCCAGAATGAATCAACTGACAGCCTGTTGGAGAGGTTTTTTCAACCTGAGTCTTGGTTCTCTAATTTAGAATATTGACTGAGTATTTTCTTGTGTTTCAACCTCTTCTATGTGGAGAGTTAATGTTTTTATTTCTCACTAAGTGTTGATGTAAGTATTCTTTTGACTGAAGTAATCTAATGTGCTTTTCTACTGTTTCTTTGGGAAAATTGTCCACTGACTCTACGGATGGCATTTGATAAGAGTATAACATGCATTCCAGTCAGTTGCATATTAGAGATCAGAAGAGGTGCAGGTAGGGACAAACTACCTTTGCCAGGCCTATACTAGCTTTCATAATGAAGTAAAAAATATATATAGTTAGCTTCTGATGATTTTGGGGGCTTCTTGTGTTTCAATGGCTTTCTCCTCTTCTCACTCCCATTCTAGGCCTTAAGTTTATTTATCTAGAGAGAAAACCACCATTAATAATTAGCAGAGACCATTAAATACTACTTCAACATAGCACATCATGACTAATATTATAAGTATCTTTTTTCCAGTATGTCATTTGAATTTTAAAGTTGTCATTATTAAGTCAAACAGATTATGTTAAATTATGAAATATCTGATTTTATTTTTATGCCCTTCTATTTATCTGAAGCTTTAAAGGTATTGTTTGACATGTTTTTCATTAAAACAATCAACCAATTTATTCAGAAAGCACTATAAAAATCACAAAGATTGCTCAATTGTATCAAGTAAACGTTGCCTGTGTTAATTATTAATCCACTTTATCTCAGTTTCTCAGGAGAATCTCAGTGTTCCTCCTTCATATTCCAGCTTCTCTTCAAAGAACATTTATGAGATACTTAAATTTACTGACTAGTAGCCAATTAAGAAATTATTATCTACATGTGCACTTCTCGTAAAGCTTGATAACAAAGAATTTTTCAATAATGATTCATTTGTGAATGAGATATGATTTCACTAAAGGCCATTTTAGTTGTCAAATAAAGACAGTGATCACTGATAATAATGTCACTATATCTTTGTTAACCTCATAACAGAGTAATCTAAGACCTTTACATAACCTGAGAAATCCACAATCTAGCAGGTTTCAAGATTGCCAAGGTCAATTAGAAAGTAACATAGCTAAGAAAGGTTAAAAAAAAAAGTTTGGAACTCCAGATTAAGAAATAGCAACAGACAAGTATTACATGGTTCAAGATGGCTTCGAGAGATTAGGAGAGAAGCCAACTGGCAAACCAAGCTTAGATGTGGTTGCTTAACTAGGTTATGTTAAACAGTGGTAACACAATTTTACTGACACTTCTGAGAGAACTCTTTATGAGAGAAATAATCTTAGCATTTTTGAGACTTTTGTTTTTGTTGATTTATACTATGCAGACTAGGACAAGTCTGTTTCTCCACTGGCAAGAAACTGTTGGGCTAACCAATTTTATAATCTCCTTAAGACTTTTGTTATTGCTCTTTATTTTTATTTGTTTTGTTGTTTGAATTAAGTCAAACATTTTTAGTGTCTTTCTGAGGGAAGAGAAAAACCTATGGCTTGATTGAGAGAATTTCTTAGGGAGTAAAAATTCAAATACTCATGGAAGGTGTTTGGATGCATTTTAGAGTTGACATGTTAAACCTGCAAGGAGAAATCCAAAATTGTCCTCATCATAGAGCTCTTCTATCTGTGGAAAACCCAAGATGATCGACATCCCTATTTCTACAAGAAATGATGGAGATCATTAAATAAGAGTTCAAAACTTCAGATTTATTTAATTATATTAATCATAGAATATGCATTTGCTTTCTCCTACTTTCATAATTCTCAGTATCAGTTTCTTGAATGAGCAGATGATTTTTATAACTTTCTGAATAACCTATCATTCTCTGGGTTTCAATCATTTTGAAACATTTCACAGAATGTTTCTAGAGACTTCTACTCTGCAAGAGTCCCATGTGTCTTTTTCACTTATTTAGAAAATTTGTATTGAATGGCCACTAGGTTCTAGGCTTTTTTCTAAATGCCAGAGATACATCAGTGCAAGTAGAAATATAATAAGTCATAAAAATAAAAGTGTATACACACACACACACACATACATTTGGTTGTGAGAAGTGAAAAATAAAGGGAAGAGGTATAGAGAGTATAGAAGATGTCTCTTGTCATTTTATCTTGTAAAAATTTTTACAAGATAAATGACAAGAGACATCCTCAACAGAAACGTGACATTCAATAATACCCAAAAAGAGGTGAGCAAATTGATCATTCTTATATATGAAGGAAGACAATTCTAATTAGAAGGAAGAGCCTCTGATTGATCAGCTTACTTGGCCTGTTCAAGGAACAAGAAGAAGAACAATGTGTCTGAAGTAAGAGGTACAGGGTGAAAATAGTAAGGAGATGGAGGAAATGAAGTCAAACAGGTAATGAAAATATAAATCAGGTAGGCCATCATACAGTCTTTTACTTTTACTCTGATTACTTTGAAGAATTGGACAGAAGACTGACTTGATCTGCCTTAGCATTTTAAAAGTATAACTGGCTATTGTGTTAAGGTAGACAAAAAAAAAAAAAAGGAGAACATAGATGGAAGCAGAGGAAACCAGTTAGAAGACTATTGGAATGATCTAGTTGAAAGATGATGGGAGCTTACAAGAAGGTAGTAGTAGTCACTGAGAAGTGGTAGGATTCCTGATATGTTTGACATTAGAGTCAAAGAAATTTAATGATGCATTAGATATAGGAAAGAAAAAAAAAAGAGTTGAAGATTTTCAATTTTTTTCTGTTCCTTAATTAGCAAAAAAAGCTACTTTGAGTATGATTATATAGCTAAATTCTTTCAACACTAATTTTATATGAGCTTTTACTATTACCTTCAAATATTAAAAGGTATTGAAATTCTCTTCCCTTAGTGTTCATTCATCAAAAACGCACCAATTCTAACACAAGCAAAAATGCATTGTTCAAAAAGTAGTATTGTACAGTTTTGTTTTTTGTTTTGTTTTGTTTTTTGTTTTTGTTTTTATTGTTTTTATTGTTTGTTTACCTCTATAATCTTATTTTCTTAACTATAGGGAAGGGATGTGGAAGGAAGTAGGTCAGTAACTATAATCCAATCATTTGAGGAATGTGTGATTATTTGGCTCCTAGGGCCAATAAAGGAGCCAATGAGGCTAAGATCACAGGGACTCTTTGTATGAACCTGTAAGCTTTGCATATTTTGTTCCAGAGAATCTATTTCTGACCTGAAACATCTACTTGAAAAAAGCATATCCTTGCTTGCAAGCGAAGCCTGTAAAACTGTAATGGAGAGGTCAGTCCAGATCCATCATCATTGCTAGAAAAACAACTCACAGCACTCCCTTTATTTACCAACAATGAAAGTAAATAGCATTGTTCTCATATTTAGACAACACATTATGACTAGGGAAGTAGGGAATATAAATATTTAATGGACTGTTTTCCTTAGAGAAGTCAGCTGAAATATATAGATAGTGAAGCTATATAAGGATTATTAATAAATACATTTAGCAATTCTTTTTTAAATTTTAACGCATTAAAATTCAGAGTAACTCATAATAAGTAATGCAAAATTGTAAATATATATATATATATATATATATATATATATATATATGATTTTTTTTTACTGGACTCATTTATCTCTTTCTCTTTTATTCCAGAACCTGCAGATAGGCCACCTATGCTGTTAATTGCAAATTCTGAAATAATCGAGGTTTTTTATCTGAATGGAAGTAAAATGGTAACCCTGAGCTCAGTCAATGGAAATGAAATTCATACTTTGGATTTTATTTACAATGAAGATATGATTTGTTGGATTGAATCAAGAGAATCTTCAAATCAGCTAAAATGTATCCAGATAACAAGAATAGGAAGATTAACAGATGAATGGACAATCAATATTATTCAATCCTTCCACAGTGAGTGTTTCAATTTATATTATGTGCCACTCTTTAATGATTTTATTTATGGACCAGTAGACAGGTTTCTTAGATTTTCTAGCATAGTTCATGGTCATGAGAGAGCTATACACGAAAGTATGAATGCACTTGAATAAGCATATTCATTACATGTGTTGCATATACTTACACATACACATATAGTTCCACTGTTTGTGTAAGTGGTAAGTTGCAGAGTTAATTTTAATTCTCTTTAATACTTATTACAGTATCACCTAGATGAGTGATTTTTCACTGATTGATAGTTCACAATGTGAAAGTAAAGGTGGGATTTTTTAAAAAGCAAGAAATAGAATTGATAATTATAACCTCATCAACTGTAGTGCTTGTTAAAATACCTTGGAAACTATTAGGTTTATGCAGTGATAACTACTACCTGTGTTTGTTGACTTTTACCCTAGTAAATCAGTTTTTATATACTCTTCTTCCAAAAGAGTGATTTATGATTTATGATTCACTTTGATTTCTCATTCCAGAAATTCACAAATTTATCTGTTTTTTTTTAATAACTGTTTTTTTCTTCGTGCATATTACCCTAAATTCAAAATCACACTGTTACACACACACACTCTCTTTCTGTCTCTGTCTCTCTATCTGTTTCTCTCTTTCCATCCCTCCTACATAGAAGTATAAAAATTTATTTGTGCTTTCCTGGGGAAACTATGTGCTTGGAACTTTCAGAATGAAGTCATTTATTGTATGATTAATTGGAAAAAAAAACTTATTTTTACAAATGCTGCTAACAAAAAAAAATACAGAAATGAAGAAAAACAGACAATTAAGTTAAGAAGGAAAAAAGAGAAAGTTCTGTGATAGATGTAGTTTTAAGATGTAGAATGTTTGGAGATTTGAATTTAATGATCATATTTTATTAAAGTTTTTGGTATAGAATTAAAGAGATTGGTCACTGATTCTTATTAAGCAAGAAAATAGCATATTTTAATGTTAGATAATCATGATTAGATTAAATAAATCAGTGGCAAAATTGGAAAAATGAATATAAGTGTATGATTTTCTATACTTAAATGAACAGAAATAAATGTTGAACAAATAAAATCTAACACTTTCAAGATCCTCTTAAATAAAACAATTGATAGTCATTTATTGTGGCAGTAGACCAAAATGCCCAGAGAAAGCAATGGTACACTGACTAGTTTAAGGAATTTATGGAGAAATAATATTTTATAATAAATAGTAAATAACAAGTAGAAGTAGCACAAGGAATGTTGCCACATGATTTTAGTATTTCAGAAACTGGCTTAGCTAGCGATTGGAAATGGAACAAAAGATCCCCAGTCCCTCCGATATTAGGAAATGCCTCAACTAATCCAAATGTATTTTTCCCTAACAAATAAAATACTGACAGTTGAATAGTTAAAATATTCACTAATTTTCTAAGTAAAATTATTTTCTAAGCTTACTTAGCAATGTTTCTCATATATGTAATATGCCCTAATAACTGTAGTAATCTTTTCTTTAATACGTATTTTTAAAACTACATTTTCTTTTTTAGTAACTCCAGGGATAGTCAAGCAATTGCATGTTATATATTTATGGAAAATAATTTTAAGTTTAGATTTCATTTGCTTTAGAAAACAATTGGCAAATCTAGAAAAATCATTTTTTAAACAATTTATTAAAACACTAAATAGAACATTATTTTTAACAATAAAAATACATGCAATGAAAATATTTTAATGAAAATAAATATTTTTAATGAAGCAATTTCAGTCACTTTAGAAAAAAATTGATTAAATGTATGGAAGTAATTCAATGATGGGAATGGGGCAGAGGTATGAACAGGGCTCTTCTACTATTGCTTGTAAACCATGTATTTCATCAGCATGTCACAGAGCAGCTGCCATTGGATAGGATGAGCTCTGCACTTACCGTGACAGTTTGTGAGTTAATAATGAACTATGAATATCCTTTGCATGTATAATTACATAAAATTTCTGTTACACCATATAAGCAAAAATAGTAAAATGATGAGAATATGTCTGAATACCTGTCACTATCCATCATTTCAGAGATTATCTACTTAGCTGCCCCTACCCCATTATTTTTAGATGCTTTTCTCTGAATTTACCTATAGAAGATATTTTTTAAAAAAAATGTATAAAAATTTTATTTTTCAAAGGATTACTATGAGGAGAAAATTAATAATTATCAAACTGACTTGCATTTAAAACATGTAATAATAATAAGAGGAACGTCAGAAACATGGCGGAGTGAGAGATGTCTTCAGATCTCTCCCCTTGAAATAACAGTAAACTGAACATTTAAAACTCAACAATTAATGCCCAACCTGCACATTAGCACATTTGAGTGAGGGATCTGCAAATAAGAGCTACGACAGGTTAGAAACATGGGAGTGGGGCATTAGAATGGGAGAAACAAAGAAGCTGCCTCTCACAGCTGGAGCTCCCTGCAGAAGGAAGTAGAGGGGAGAAGGGGCAGCAGGTTTCTTGAACATCCCTGCCTGAGGAATCTGTGAGCTCCATGCACCAGCAGAGCCCAGGAATCAGAACAGAAAGCAACGGGGGAATGGCAGAGAAGCAACTGCTGATTATTACCAAATGAGGTTCCAAAATGAGAGGCTGAGCCACAACAACCCCCCATCCTCCAACCCAGAAGTCACCCCCCTTCATATCTTCCAAGAATGAACCTGCAGAGCCCATTGGAATTTGAGCAAACACTACTGAAACCATATCCAACACTGACAAGGACTGAGTCTGAGGGTAGTGAGCATGATCAAATATTTATAAGAAATAAAAAAGGCATTATTCAGGCTCAAAGCAGCAATTCAAGAAGCTTAGACACAATCTACTGGAAATTAAAAGAAAAAAAAAAAAAAAAAAAAACCTTCTTAACAACAGGCTAGAGAGAGACCTTTATATAATAAAAATTCTTTCTGGGGAAAAAAAAAAGGCAGAACACACTTCCATTAATGCCAAGGTAGAGAAATAGTCTATTAAACACCATGAACAGCCAAGGTGACAAGGCAGCTCAGGAAGAAAGAAAGAAAAAAACTCCAGAAAATAAGCTAAAGACATAGAATTATGTGACTTAAATGACAGAGAATTCGGGATGATACTTCTGAAAAAAAAATCAATGAAATTGAAAATAATTCATATCAACAATTCCAGGAATTGAAAAAACAACCAGATCAACAGAATGAGTTCTTTAGCAAGGAGACTGAAACCCTCAGAAAGAACCAAATAGAACTTCCAGAGATGAAGAATCCACTAAAAAAAGATGAAAAATGAAATAACAAGCTTGGGAAATGGAGTCAGCCATATGGAGGAAAGGAGTAGTGATATCAAAGACAGAAATCTAGAAATAAATCAGAAGAAAAGAGAGACCAAAGAATCAAAAATAATGAAAGGGAAATATAAGAACTAGCTGATACCAACAGGAAACATAAGAATAATGGGCATTCTCAAAGGTGAAGAAAAGAAGCAGGATTAGGAAGCATTTTCAGACAAATAGTTGACAAGAATTTCCCAAACCTAAGGAATGAACTGGAGTTTGAAAATCAAGAAGTCAATAGAACACTCAATTATCTCAACTCAAGGGAGACCTCCTTCAAGACACATTATATTAAAATTGTCAAAAATTAATGGCAGAGAGAATTTTCAGGGCAGCCAGGGGAAAGAAGATGGTAGCCTATAAAGGAAAACATAGCAAATTATTGATTGACTTCTCAGCACAAACCCTACATGCTGGAAAGAAGTGGAATCAAATATTCAAACTATTAAATGAAAAAGCCTACCAGCCAAGAATAATATATCCATCAAAGCTCTCCTTTATTTATGAAAGAGAAATAAAGACTTTTCCAGACATACAAAAACTGAGGGAATTCTCCACTATAAGGCCTGCATTACAGGAAATACTGAAAGGAGTCAGCTTACCTAAAATAAGATGACAAAAAATGTATAACTATGAGTAAGGCGACTAATAGGTAGATAGAAGCAGAGGAGTGCAACCCTTATTAAGAACAAGATATATATGCTCAAACAATAAGAAGAGGTTTGCTATTGCAAGATAGTAATGAATGTTCAGCACACATAGAAATAAAATGAGACAACAATAATAGAAAAGGGGAGAATTCAAAGATCCAAATTCACAAAGGTGAATAGAGATAAGGCACGCACAGAAGAAAATGGACTACTATAATTATATATCGATCCTTTACATATTCTTAATGGTAACCCACACACCAAAGATTATGTACTAAAGTACATAACATAAAACAAAAAGGACCACAGGGAAAACCCACAACCCTCCCCCCAACAAAAAGATAGAAAGGAAGTAATGGAAACACTGAGCTACCAGATAAAATGGTTATAGGAAAACTTCATATTTCAGTAATCACTCAAAATGTAAATGGACTGAACTCATCGATAAAAAGGCACAGAGTTGCATACTGGATCAAAAAACAAACTCGACCATATGCTGCCTCCAAGAGACACATATTATTTCCAAAGACAAATATAGACTCCAAGTGAAAAGGAATAACATCCTTAAATGACACAGACCAACTGGACATAATTGATATTTACAGAGCCTTTCATCCCAAAACAGTTGCTTATACATTCTTCTCTGGTGCACATGGAACATTCTAAAGAATCAACCACATACTGGGACACAGAGTAAGCTCAACAAATATAAGAGGGTTGAAATCATACCAACCATATTCTCTGATCATAATGCTTTGAAGCTGGAAATCAACTGTAAGAAGAGAGTGAGAAGAACCACAAATACATGGAGATTAAACAAGATGCTACTAAAGAATGACTGGGTCAGAGAAGAAATAAAAAGAGAGATCAAGAGATATATATAAATTAATGATACTGATAGTACAACATATCAAAACTTTTGGGACATGGCAAAAGCAGTCGTAAGAGAAAAGTTCATATCATTACAGATCTATCTCCAAAAACAAGAATGAGCCCAAATAAACAACCTAACGCTTCATCTTAAAAAACTAAAAAAGAAACAATTGAAGCCTAAAGTCAAGAGAAGGAAAGAAATAATCAAAATTGGAGCATAAATAAATGACATTGAAAAAAAAAACAATAGGAAAAATAAATGCAACAAAGAGCTGGTTCTTTGAGAAGGTTAATAAAATTGACAAACCCCTATCAGATTCACTAAAGAAAAAAGAGAAAGGACACAAATAAACAAAATTGGAGATGAAAGTGGAGAAATCATGACAGACACTGCAGAAAAACTAAGAATCATACAAGAAAACTATGAAATAGTATATAACACCAAATTTAATAACCTAGAAAAAATGAACAAGCACTTAGAATGATACAACCTTCCAAGACTGAATTAAGAAGAAATAGAAAAAACTAAATAGACCAATCAGCAGTATGGAAGTTAAAACAATCATGAAAAAATTACCAAAAAGTATAAGTCCAGGACCAAATAGCTTCACCAGTGAATTCTACCAAACATTCAAAGAAGGTTTAATACCTATTCTTCTCAAACTCTTTCAAAATATTGAAGAGGAAGTAGTACTTCCTAACTTATTTTATGAGGTCAATATTACTCTGATACTAAAACCTGGTAAAGATAATACAAATAACAAAAACTACAGACCAATATCATATGAACACAGATGCAGACATTCTAAATAAGATAATAGCAAATCAAAAACAGCAACATATTAAAAAGATTATACATCATGATAAAGTGGGCTTCATCCCAGGGATACAGGGATGGTTCAACATTTGCAAATCTATTAATGTGATACACCACATAAACAAATTAAAAAATAAGAATCGTGCGATCACATCAATAGATGCAGAAAAAGTCTTTGACAAGATACAGCATCCATTCATAATCAAAACACTTAAAAAAATCGATATAGAAGGAAAGTATCTTAACATAATAAAGGCCATGTATGACAAACCCTCAGCCAACATTATACTTAATGGTGAACAACTAAATACTTTCTCTCTAAGATCGACAACAAGGCAAGGCTGTCTACTATTGCCACTGTTAGTCAATACAATATTGGAGGTCCTAGCCTGTGCAATCAGGCAAGAGAAGGATATAAAAGGCATCCAAATAGGAAATGAAGAATTCAAACCATCACTATTTGTAGATGACACGTCCTCTATATAAAAACCCTAAAGACTCCACAAAAACCCTACTAGAAATAAAAAGCAAATATAGTGAAATTTCTGGATACAAAATCCATGTTCAAAAACCCATAGCATTCCTATATTCTAATAATGAAATATCAGAAAAAGAAGTGGAAAAAATAATTCTTTTTGCAATTGCAATAAAAAGGTTAAAATATCTAGGAATAAATCTAATGAAACATGTGAAGGACCTATATAATGAAAACTATAAGACCCTATTGAAAGAAATTGAAGAAGATATAACGAAATGGAAAGATATTCTGTGTTCTTGGATTAAAAGAATCAGCATAGTTAAAATGACCTAATTACCTGAAGCTTCATACAGATTTAATGCAATCTCTTTCAAAATCCCATTGGCACTCTTTAAAGAAACAGATAAATAGAATCATCCAATTTATATGAAAGCACAAAAAAAACCTGAATCTCCAAAGCCATCTTGAGATAAAAGAATAAGGCTGAAGGCCTCACTCTGCCTGACTTTAAATAATACTATGAAGTGACAATAATCAAAATGACATGCTATGGCAGAAAAACAGACACAGAGACTAGTGGAACAGAATTGAGATTACAGAAGTAAACCCATGTTTATATGGGTAAATAATTATCAACAAAAGAGCCAAAAACACACAGTGAAGAAAGGAAAGCGTTTTCAATAAATAATCCTGGAAAACTGGAAAGCCACCTGCAAAAGAATGAAACTAGACTGTTGTCTATCACCACACACCAAAATTAACTCAAAATGTTAATGTTAAGGACCTGAACATAAGACCAGAAACAATAAATTGCAAAGAAGAAAACATAGGGACTAAACTCGGGAACCTTGGACTTAGAGAGGACTTTATGTTTTTGACCTCAAAGGCAAGGAAAGTAAAAGTCAAAATAAATGAATGGGACTACATCAAACTAAAAAGCTAAAAAACAATGTAAAGAGACAGTCATCCAAATGGGAAAATATATTTGCGAGCAACACTTCTGATAAGGGCTTAATATCCAAAATATACAAAGAACTCATAAAGAAAACAATTCAATTAAAAAATGGGTAGTGAACCTGAACAGCCACTTCTCCCAAGAAGACATACAAATGGCCAACAAACGTATGAAAGGATACTCGATATCATTAGCTATCAGGAAATGCAAATCAACATCACAATGAGATACCTGTTAGAATAGCTATTATCAACAAGAAAAGTAATAACAAGTGTTGGAAAGAATGTAGAGAAAAAGGATACCTCTTACACTGCTGATGGGACTGCAGATTGGTACACCCTCTATAGAAAACAGTATAGAGTTTCCTCAAAAAACTAAGACTTGATCTATCATATGATCCAGCAATCCCTTTACTGGGTATTTATCTCAAAGACTTGAAAACATATATTGCACACCGCTGTTCATAGCAGCATTATTCATGGTGGCCACGACATGGAAACAATTGAAGTGTCCTACAAGAGATGATTGAATAAAGAAGATATGGTACATACATACATTATTCAGCCATAAGAAGAGATGAAATACAGCCATTTGCGACAACATGGATGGATCTCAAAATAATATGCTAAGATAATAAGCCAGACAGAAAAAGTTAAAAATCACAGGATATCACTTATATGTGGGATATAAACCTAAAAGCAACAAACAACATGACAGAGACTCTTGGACATGGACAATAGACTAGTGGTTACCAGAGAGTAGAGGGGAGGGAGTAATTAAATGGGATAAAAAGGGTCAAATATGTGGTAACAGAACATATAATGCAAAATATATTTGATTACTGTTGAATTGTACACTTGAAACTTACAGGATTTCATTAACAAATGTCACCATAATAAAATTAATAATTAATAATAATAATGAACAAAATGAAGTCTAGTAATATATGAAAAATAAATACTTGAATGACTTTATACTCATTTTAATAAAAATATTTAAAAATGACAAAAATTTAAAAAATAATAATAAATTCAAGAATTTAGTAACAGTAGGAAGAGAGTTACTGGCTGCTTCTAAACAGAAAGAGAAACATGTATCCAAGACTGCTGACCTCGATTACAAATACTCAAATAGCTTGTGTGCAAATCACGTACGGGGAACAATTTCTGGAAATGGCAATTAAATCCTTATAAAATTCATATTGCCACTTTTATAATTATAAATTAAGCAGTTAAAATGTAAATATATAATAAAACACCAGAAGTAAATCGGAAAAAAAATAAAATATAACACATCATAATATATTAGTAAACAATTGCATATTAAATTTGTTATTGTTTATCTCATCTCATTTGATATCCAAATATCTCTGTAGAGTAAGTAGGAGAGGTATGCCTTTCCTGTTTTAAAAAAGACAAAATCTTAGCTACAGCTGTATTAGACAACACTGAGTGACTAAAAAGAAGGCAGAGGTGGGATATCTAAATCCTATGTTTTCTTCTACACTAAAAAGACAAGTACTAGTCTCTCCAAAGAACTTCCAAAATCTTCCAAATATAATAATATCTACAACTTATTGACTGTGCTAAATGACTGTATACATTATTTTTTCCTTTTAGGCTGAAGGAATAAATGAAACTCTGGGAAACTAGATAACAGCACACAATCTGAGTTGGGTCAGACATCATAGCCTTTGTTGAACTCCACACTGTTCCAGTGGATCTGAATTATATTTTAGCAAGCCAAATTGATTAGATACACTAACATTAGTAACAGTGGTTCACAAAAACAGTCTCTAAATGGGAAAGAGTTATAAGAATTTTAGAGGGGACTAGACAAGGTGAGTTGTGAAGAAGGCTGTATCATTTGAAAAGGCCTACAAAATAATTCTAATCTGGCCACCTAGAGGGGCCTACCTTTAACACTGAGAATTATTCTTAAGCAACATAGTGAGAGAATGAAGAAAAATGATAATAATTTGCTCAATAAATTATATTAACCAAAGCACATTGGGAAAATGCTGGAGATTATAGTTCTTATTGAATTTTTTCTTCTTTTTAAAAATAACTAATATTTATTATCTATCATTTTGGCCTCAAATTTCCAAGGAAAATTTTTGGAAGTAAATTTTTTATAAGCAAAATTGGTTCTCAGATAAAGTATTCAAATAAAGCACATTTGCAGTAACTAATTATTTCCCTCAAATTTTTTTCTTGGAGAATACTGTGGCAGTGACACAGATACACAGACACACATCAACAAAAATAGTGGGGTCATAATGTAGTGATATCCTACTATTTCATCAAAACGAAATGCACAGAGATAATTGAGACAGATAAGAATATTTCCTGAGTTAATTCCTTATTGAGGAAGATGATTCAGGACCAGATCTTTCTCTCTCAAGTGGACAGTAGACAACTCCATTCTCTACATTTGATTCTTTAATATTCTACAAAATCTGATATCACTTTTAAGATTCTAATATGAACATGACCAGCTTGTCTTGATCTGTTTATGGGCTCAGCTCTAGACTAAAAGAGTATACCTAGCCATAAATAAAAGGATTGTTTATCATTATAGACTTCACTTCTGAATTACCCCTATTCACTGGGTTTTCTTTTTTTCTTTTTTCTTTCTTTCTTTTTCTCTTGAATCTCTGCTTAGATCTACTAAATTGAATTTTTGATTGGATAACTTTTTAATTCTGATACTTCACCTCTGTCTTTTATCAATCTTCTTTCCCTTGAGTTAGCAACTCTCTAATAATCACATAATATTAATAGATAGCATTTACTGAATATTATTTAATGTATTAATAATTCTATATACAGACCTTATTTTCATTATAAAAATTACATTATATGTATATATACTGTTTATAATTGTCAGTTTACATATAAAAAATTAGCTTAAAGAAGTGAATATTTTTTAAAGTTAATAAGAAATCTTCACCTCTTGGTCTCAGTAAAAACTAAGCAATGACCTTTCTTGATTGTGAACTACTTGCCCTATTTGGCTCAGCCCGGCCTAGAATTTCATAGCCTTCACTGTTTCACAAGCATCCTCTATCAAAATATGGCTGGACAAGATTGACCAGGCTGTTGCAAATGGGAGCATAGTCTTGGGATAAAATAATGACCTATAATAGTAGAAATACTAGTCCCATATTGTGTCACCTCATAGTGAATCTGCACTTTAGAAGAAGATTATGGAACTTTAAAGCAATAACCTAGATCATAGTGTCACATAATAATGTAAAGATTGTCATAGAAACTTGGCATACTTTATTCACAAAGCATATACTTAAATTGTGAATTTTTATAAACTTTATAATTATCTTTCTCTACCTGTTTAGTGAAAAGTCATTCACATTGTTTTCATTTGCCTTTTTATGATTACTAATGAAGTTCTACACTCCAGTGTTAGATGTGGACTTATATATCCACTTCAATCTCTACAAATCTGCTATAGTAATCAGGATACTTCATTATTTAAAATCAAAATTATTTAATAGCTTCCCATTTACCTCATGGTAAAATAAAAATTTCATTATCTGGCTCCTCTTCAGGCAGCTGACCTACCTTGCCTCTTCCCATTCAAATCCCATGGTCTACCTAAAAAGTAGTACTTATACTTCCTTTAATGCACTTTATTATCTTATTTCCATGTGTGTTTGTATAGACTATTTTTTCATCATATAAAATAGGTTCACATTTCCTATAACCAAGCATCTCTTGCTTATTATTTAAGGTATCATGTCCCTTCCAAAAGTTTTTCAGTCGAGGTTAGTAGCCCTTTTTATATGACCTAGGACATGATGGCACAAATGAATTGTATTTTAACTTTGTGTTTACCTGTTAGTTTCCATGAATATGGGTGACTCTTTTAAGTTTAGGATGTGAGTAAAAGGTAAGGAGTTAAGATTTAGAAGGAACACAGTTAGAGCCAACTTCTAGAGAGACCATGCCAAATTACTACCAGAGACATTTAGAAAATCAGTCCGAATGATGACTATGTAACAACTGATCTGTGTCTATATAATACTCTCGCATGTTAATCTTGGTGTTTCCAAATTATTGGGTCTGTTCAATGACTACTGACTTTTACTTGGGCTTCCTCTGACTTTCCCAGGATGTGTGCTTATAGATTTATTTTGGGACCTAACCTCAGTGACCATTGGAACAACTTTACCCAAACCTTTCATCTTCCCACCCAGAAGGCCATTATAACTAAACAGTATTAGAAACAAAGCTCTTACAATAGAGGTCAATTGATTTTTAGTGCAGCAATCAAACAGAACACAATGGTCTTTTTAACCCTTCTCCTTCTCTCAGTCTGGTTAGACTTTTTCTTAGGAAGGAAGTTCAGCTATTTTATATTTAAGTCCTTGAATGCATGAAGTGATGGATGTGCTTTCCATACCAATCCTATGTACTGAGTTATTATCAAGGCTCCAGATGCCCTTTGGGGGAAGAAGTGAAGAACACTATCAGGATGTTCTTTGTGTCTCTTGACCTCTGAGAAGCCCTGTCAGCTACCTTAAACCTGAGAATTTATGCTTTTCATTTTTTACCAGAGAAATATGTTCAACAACTTATCAGTTCTAATTCTAGCATTCCTTCAGAAAAAGATCAGAAATTGGTCATCTAGATAAGCACCAAAGAAAGAATAATATGACCATTCTAATAGATATAGATATAGATATAAGTATATGTAAGTATATATATTTATATATATTTATATATATACACACACACACACATATATGACCATTTTATCATATAAATTAATGAGATTTACAAATATATATTTTATGATCTAGATTTCCCACTCTTCCACTGAGTGTGCTTTTAAAAAAGTTTTGTTTTTAATTTGTTTGTATATTTAGCTGTTTAGAATCCAGACTTTTTGATCAGCATATCTTGTAGAGATATAACTGTTATACAAAATCTTGACTGCAATAACTGGTTTTATATTATTGCCTCAGAAACATCTGTGAAGAATCCAAAGCACATCTTCCATGAAGATATTATAACTATTCCTAGAGATAAATTTTTAGTTAGCTGCTGTTTTATAAAGAAATGCATGTTTTATTAAACTCTTTATATTTCTTAAAAGCTTCTTATCTTCTAGTTAGCATATTTAAATGGAAACATAAAAATGACTTTTTTTGAAATATGGCTTCTGTGTGTGTGTGTGTGTGTGTGTGTGTATTTGTATGTGTGTGTAGCTAGTTAACACAATGCATTCCTGATGAGATGTGGAATTTCAGCAAAGTCATCAGCCATCCATTGATTGCTCAAAACAAACAAAATAGTTAAAATTAGCAAAGGTGTTGATCTGAGGACACATTTCCAGAGAACCTTCAGAATTCTCTTCTCGATTTTAATAATTGAAGTGGGAATCTCTGATATGCTTAATATTGTAGGCATTGTTATTAAATTATTCCTTAAATTTTACATTAACATCAGATGAATTTATACTTTGTGGTAAGAAGCCCATTCTAATTTGCAATCAGTACACAACCATAAAAGGCAGTCCTAAATGCCTAGCTAAAAAGAAAAGAAGAAAAAACAAAACAAAACAAAAAAACCTCTCAGCACTCTGTTCCTCTATAATTTGTCTTTATTGTTAATTTGGTTACCATGCTACAAAGAACTCAATTTCTATTTTATTGTTATTTGGCGACATGCTTGAAACTCACCAAAGTAGAAATTAGAGATGTGCTAAACTTCAGTTGTTCATATTTATTTTTTCTATAAATTTGTTAAAATATATTTTTACTCACTTGTCAGTTACAAAGATTTTCCCCTACAAGTTTTGCTTGATGCTATGTAGAACTTTTAAATCATTATACTCATAGTATTTTTCTGTCTAAATTTACATGTCTGCTTCTTTCATTAATGGATTTTAATAATCAAAGTGGAAATCTCTTGATAATCTCATTACTGTTCCATATACCAGATAGAATGTAATATTTGGCAGGTTTTCTTTACCTGCCAATCTAAAATGTGAAAGATAAGATGCTCTTTCCATCATGAATAAGTTATAAAATATATTTGATATCTACAATATTTAATTACTGAAACTGGTGTTTCTGTCTTGATAAACTTTATCTTGGTGGAAGAAAAAGGAAATAAGGCAAGGAAAGGGAAAAGGAAAAAAAGGAGAGAAAGTATTACTTTTGTGGCAAGTAGCTTACTAAAATAATTTCTGACTTTATATTTATTTGACAAATTATATATTTTCTTTTTAAATATAGTACTATAATTGCTTATTTTCATTCTTCCTTTTTATTTTGCATTTTTGAGGAGTTTATGTCAAGTAATTATTTTTCAAAGATCCCATCCCCAAATACCAAAACACTGGGATTATAACTTCAACATATAAATTTGAGGTAGGGGCTCAAACATTCAGTTCATAGTATTCAAATCAATAGAATACTCAACTCACATTGCTAACAGTCAATTCTGAATTATTTTATATTTATAAAAATTTAAGAGGTATATATAAGGCATATAAATTACATAATAGCTCAATGACCATCTTAGGTCCAATTTTAGATGAAAAAACAGCTAGTTTTAAAACTGGTTTTCATGTGCTAATATAACTTGATTTCTGACAAAGCCTAAATATCATTATTAATCTTAAGATTTCTTGTTAAAGTTCCAACAAAAAGTTCTAATAAAGTTAAGATTTGCTGTACTTCTGACTAGAATCATCCTTCAATACTTCTTAACTTTATATGATGATGCTTAGAAATAAATTAGGTTTAGGTAAGGTAACGAGTAGAGTCCCCATGTAAGGGATTGATACCCTTTCAAAAAGTGAGGTAACTGAAGCTCTCTCCCTCTTCCATATGAGGATACAGAAAGAAGTTATGTATCTGAACCAGGAAGAGAGCACTCACTAGACAGAGAATCTTGATCTAGAACTTTCTAGTCTCCAGAGCTATGGGAAATAAATATTTATATTTAAGACACCCAGTCTATGGTACTTTATTATAACAACTTAAGCTAAGACATTCTCCTTTCTTTATTCAAAAACTAGAAGTACATTTATTTCCTAATGTACCCTCTGTATTGCCATTGACAACTCCATTGAAAAATAATGCTTTGTCTCCATTTACATAGGTCTTAGGCTAACTTTAGAATAAAATGTCTGAGACAGAAGACTGTAAATTTGTCACTATAGGGCTTGACTAAATCTGGATTTCTCCTGTGTCATTTCTCAAGTCAAGGAGTCCCTAATACCTTTCAGTATGCTTCAGTGTAACACCTAGAAATAATCCATATCCATGACAAACAAATTAAACTAATCATTTGGTGATTGGTTTTGACTATTGGACTTGACCAAAAAAATAATTCAAAAGCATTTATTGATTTTTATTATGTATATCCATTTCATATTATTATGTAATTAATCCTAACAGTAGAGTAAGTTTAATTTCTAAAATGTTTGCCAGTAATGAACATGGCTATAGAAGCACCCTACAAGTATTTGGTTAATAGATTTCTCAATTTAAATTTAATTTACCTGATCCAGTGCAACTGATGCCATTGATCTAAGTGAAACTCTCTTTATTCACGGGATCAGTCCAGTAAAAATACATGAGTATACTCTCTTCTTCACTTAGTGTACATTGGAACTAATATCTAGGGTAAACAAATAATTTTCTATTTATTGCACTTCAGATTCTGTGTCTATACCTTGAGTAGTTTAAGAAATATGACCAATATGAATAATAAATGATCAATAATAATATATCAATTATTATGTTATATGTGTTATACATAATTTTATAATATATAAGTATGTAATAACAATAATAATCAGTTAATTAAAAATCTGTGTTTGTAGGGACTTTTGTCAAAAAGAAATCTAATGTAATCTAATATGTGCAAATAGAAGCAATCAAGGTAACCAGTAGTCTCAGAGACAAACCATGGCCAAGCTGACAGTAAATTCTTACTTAGAGGACAAGAATAAGAGCCACAAAGTTACATGACTCTGAGAGTCATAAAATGATACTCAGAGGAAAAGACATAAATGAGCTCTAGAGAATCAGGAGCAGTAGATTGTTGATGTCAAGTTATGGTAGTTTTAATGCAAAAATGAATGTGGTGGTATTTTGTTAGTACATTTTGTTGATATATATATATATATATATATATATATATATACACACATATATATATATATGTGTATATATATATATATATATATAAAACCTTTGCTTTATTATTCTTCCTTATTCTCTGAGGCTCCCAGTTAATATTCTTCCACACTGTTATATGGCATTGTTGTCCCTCACACTATTGTTATTATACTGGGTACTTAACTCATCTGTGTAAATTCCTATCTACCTAATTGTGTTTTCATAAAATTATTCATACACATTAAATAATATAGATCCTTGTTATACACAACTTTCTGAGGTGAAAAATAGTGACTTGTCAAATTTGAGCTTATAAGTAAAATCAAGGAAAATATTGCAATTGATTAAAGAGCTAAGGAGCTGTGATCTCAGATGATTCCTACACTGAGTTAAAGGTAAGAGCACAGATTTTAGACAAGGTATTCTTAAGTAAAGTCGATTGCGAATAGGACAGCAGTATTGTTTCCGAAATATTTACTTGGCATTCACCATGGAATAAACACAATTCTAGGCTTTGGGAATATAACAGCGAGTTAGATATACAGAATATACAGAATCCCTGCTCATATGGAGTTTATATTATACTGTGGTGAGATGGTGAACTAATAAATAAGTCATAAGTTTTAGTTGTGAATGATACAAAGAAAATAAAATTAAGATGTTGGTAGTCACTGGTGGGATGAGTCACTTTTTCTGGGGCAGGGGTGGGGGGCAGGGACATGAGGAGGTGGTTAATATTGACTTGTCAGGAGGGGCCATCCTGAGAAACTGACAATGGAATGAATGAACACCTTAACAAAATGAGAGCACAGCTATGCATATTCAAATACTCTTTTGTCTTAAAGATCTAGTACAGTTGTCTTAAGGTTAAAGCTTTCTGTGAAGGTTAAAAAAAAAAAAAAATGAAGGAGGCCAGTATGACCAGAGTAGAATAAGAAAGGTAAATAGATATAAGGTAAAACAGTGGTTTAGAAGCTTTGTAAGCCATGTTAAAGAGTGGATTTTATGCTAAGTGTGGTGCAAAGTCATTGGAGATTTTAAGAAGAGGAGTGTTAATTTGGAAAATAAGAATACGGACTCAAGATTTAGAGTAAAACCTGTTGTTTATTAAAACTGTGTGGGAGAAACAATAACACAAATGAATTTGGAAGCCCACTACATCTCATTTTCTGGGTGATGTTCATGGCAAAATGTTAAAAACAACTATTTCATAAAGTTTCGACTTAAAATTGAGATAAAGTTAAGCAAACTTAAATACTTACAAAAATCTGATACTGTACATTGAAAGCATTTGTGCAGGAGAGTAAATTTCTAGTCTATGAGTTCATTAAGACTTTATTCACTACCAATCAACTGTAACATGAATCTCAGACTATAGAGAGTACTGTTTTCTTTAGTGTCACAATATAATTTGTGCTTTATAATGTTTACTGTATATGCTCTGTGAAGACAGTAACAGTAGATCTAGAAGGGAAGTAGAGAGACCAGTTAAGAAGCTATTGCCACCATCAGGGACAAGAAAACGGTATCTTGACCAGGAAGAGTAAGAGTAACAACAGAGATGAGAAGTACATAGTTTCAGGTGAAGGTCTTATAGTATCCTGATAGATTTAATATGGGGTGAGGTGGTGGTGGGGGGAAGTGGAATAAAAATGTAATGAAGGATGAATCCATTTGAGTTATGGATCAAATAAGAATGTAAAGTTTTGCCTAGTGGGAAAACTTTGTAAGCTGTTTTTTGCTGAAAAGAGAGAAAAACCCTGAAATCTTTTCTAAATGCATCCACCATACGAAATAAGATTAGCTTGTAACTTGAATTAAAGGAGAAAGTTGACAAAAGAAATATAGTGAGTATATGCCATGTAACCTTACCATTGCTCTGATACTCTTTGAAGCCATATCTCTCCTGGAACTGCAGCATATTACTACCTGGTTACCTGCTTTCAGATTTATCTCTTTCTATCCACATAGTGGTCAGAATGATCTTTTTAAAATGATAAACAGATGTCAACTTCCCTGCTTAAAACTATCCACAGGGACTTTCTGCTAAACACTGAAGATCAATCAAAAGTATTTATGTGTTCTTTTTTAGAAGTTCACTGTAAATACAGTAAAGAAATGTCTTTAATTGTATTAACCCAAAAACACAAAAAGAGAAGAGACAAAGTGTATAAGGTAATTTGGATAATAAAGAGCAGATAAATTATAAATTTATTAGGTTTAATATTTCTTTGCTGAGTGCAAATGGGGTGCCAAGATGAAGAACCCCAGAAAAACTAAGAAATAGAGAATCTGAACACCTCTGAAGATGGAGATATAAGATAAGGCTAGTAATAAGAGGATTAAGAACTTGTTTTTAGAATAGCAAGCCTACTAGTTTTCCCATAGCCAAGAACAACTTGTTATCTACATTAGCAGAAAATAGGATTTTTGATTTCTGAAGCAGTTAAACAACAAGTATCTGGACTGATAAAAGGAGCGCCAAGACCATTGCTATGGAGCAAGCCAAGTACAGATTGACAGGAAGTAGGAAGGATAACAAAAGCCAAAAGAAAAAATTAGTAAATTACTGTTTTTTTTTTTTTTTCCATTTAGGGAAAAGAGAGTTATTTTATAGAATTATGCAATAGTGAATTATATAACAAAGAAAAAAAGAAAAAAGTCAAATCTTTAAAAAAGTTGTTCATGGAAGGATGTATAATCATATAAAATACTTTCTTCACCTGTCAACAAAATATTATATAGCCTTAATTATATAAACATCAAATGTTAATTGAATTAAAAATTAAGATCCTGGTAAGATGATTGGAGAGAAAGTATGAATGTATATATGTGTGTGTAGAAGAGTATTAGAATTAAATCCTAATCTTGTATATTAAAAAGTCAGTAGATTATACATATAAATTAAAAACTTTAAAATTGTAATAGAAACATGTTATATAGAATTATGGAAGTAAATACAATAGCTAAATAGCTAAAAAAATTGGAAGAAAATACAGAGAGGTGGAGTGGATACTGCTGTTTTTCACTCTAAGCCTTGATGAAATGTTTGATTTTTTAAATTATGCACATTTACTGTATGATAAAAATAAAAATTACATTTAAGACAAAGTAATCCCTGGTTTTATAATGCAATTAGTATAAAAACCATCAATTTACTGTAGTTTACATACCCCTGCCAATATCCGGTACTTCATCTCTCCATTTATCTATATTTTAGCTATGATATGGCTCCTCCAAACTTCCTCCTCATTTTTAGAATATGCCAACTTTATTTCTGCTTGGTAGACCCTGTCCCCAAATCTCTACATGGTTAACATCTTATTATATTGTGCTCAGTCCAAATATCATCCTTCTTAGGATGCCCCCTGTGACCAGTGGCTCTGTAAGTTATTACTCTGTTTTATTTTCTTCATAACACTAATACTATCTGACTATTCTTGATAATGGGCCCATATAAGGGATCCAGATCTTGATTATAGCCAAATGAATTTGTTTCAGCATAGGAACACACTTTGTAAAATTAGAGTAGAAAGTTTCAAAATAAGTTATCTTTAAATTTTCCAGAGTTCATTTATGAGCATTTATGGAATACCCTCTGTGTTTAAGCATTAAGCTGCACTACAGGATATTTAAGGGAACCCAAATAGTCAATGGTATAGACTAGTTCAGTTGTAAGTCTAAAAATGACGTTCAAGTTATGGAAAGCCAGTGAAATCTAGCTTCAAAAGCTACAGAAATTTGAAGATATTCAAAACTCTAATTCAGAAAGATATGTGTATTCCTATGTTCATTGCAGCATTATTTACAGTAGCCAAGATATGGCAGCAACTTAAGTGTCCATCAATAGACAGATAGACAAAGAAGTAGTACATATATACAACAGACTATTATTCAGCCATGAAAAAGAACAAAATCTTACTTTTTGTGACAACACAGATAGCTCTAGAGGGTATTATGCTTAGTGAAATAAGCCAAACAGAGGACAGATACTGAATCATTTCACTTACGTGTGGAATCTAAAAACTAAAATAAATAAATGAACAAGTAAAACAGAAACAAACTCATAGATACAAAGAACATTGTAATGATTGCCAGATAGGAGGGGGGTTGGAGGATAGGTGAAAAAGGTAAAGGGGGTAAGAAGTACAAATTGGTAGTTACAAATAGTCATTGGTATGTAAAGTATAACATAAGTAATATAGTCAATATTGTAATAACTATGTATGACATCAGATGGATACTAGACTTATCAGGGTGATCACACTGTAAGGTATATAAATGTCTAATTACTATGTTGTACACCTGAAACTAATATAATATTGTATGCCAAATGTAATTGAAAAATAGATTTAAAAAATAGATAATATTCAACCTGTAAAAGAAATAATAAAAGCTACAGGGATTTGACTACTGTATTAGTTATCTAATGTTACATAACAAATTACCGCAAAACTTGGTGGCTTACAAACAACAAACATCTATTATCTTATACTTTCTGTGGATCAGAAATTCAGGAGTTGTTTAATTGGGTGGTTGTCCCAGGGTTTCTCATGAGGTTATAATCAAGATGTTAGCCAGGACTTCAGGTATCTAGCAGCAGCTTAATTGGAGCTGGAAAACTGGCTTCCATCCCATTCTTGTGACTGTTGGCAATAGACACTCTGTTCCTTGTGACATGGACCTTTTTTTGCAGGATTGCTTGAGTATCTTCATAGCACAGCAGGTAGCTTCCACCAGAGTGCATGATCTAGAGAGAGAGAGAGAGAGAGAGAGAGAGAGAGAGAGAGAGAGAGCGCGCGCACGCGCGCTCGCGAGCAAAATAGAAGTTATGATACCTTTTATGACTTACCCTTGGAAACCACACTGTTGTTTTTATCACATTCTATTTTGTACAATGAAGTCACAAAACAGCCCATATTCAAGAGGAGAATTAAGATTTACATCTAGAAAGGAGGGATATCAAAAGTTTTGTGGCGTATTTAAAAGTTATCACAACTACTGAGTGTCTATTTTATCATAAATTAACTTATTTGTTCTATTATCTGGTACTGTGCCATCCTCTACTACCTAAATAGTATAAGCAGTCATAAAGCCATAAACTAAAGGGCAACCCTTTAGTTCTCTCTGGGAGGCAAATAGTATTTGTGGAAAACCTACTATATGTTATTATACTGCATTCTTAATGTAGTCTGATTTAATTCTCTGACCACTTTGTAAACTGAATGTTATGTTTATTTAATATAAGAACAATGGTGTTTATAGATATTAGTAACTATCTCAAGAACATACTTCTATGTAAGGTGAGGCCAAAATATATAATACAGTGTTTGCTTTGCTTTGGTGTAATCACACTAGTGGCTTTTGAAACAGTTTGGCTGCAAACAGGTTTTGTTTGATATTCAAAATGCTTTCTAATTTGAAAGAATTAGTTAAGGATATTTTAAAAATGGAAGACTTCACTTGAAACCTAGAAATTGGTATTTTGGTGGTCTTGGAAACAATGAAGCATTTCTATATCAAAACAAGCAGCTGAGTTTAAGTCTGCCTTTTTAGGTAGATATATACTTTCAGATCATTATCTAGGTTTGCATTATAGTTCTCTCTTACCAAGTTTTACCTACTTATGTTATTTTCTAATCTTTACATTCATTTAAATCTTATATCTTTGGCTGGGTGAACACATAGCAAATAATTAAAGAAGAAATCAAGTACTAAAATTTGTTAATTTATAATTTTTAAAAGGTCAAAAATATGACATACAAATATGTAGTGAACATGTGCTGAAGAGTCATTTAGCTCATTAATGAGAGTACCAGCAGGATGGTAAGTTTGGTTCAAAGAAGTACAAAAGAGACTGAAATATCTACAATCAATAAAAAAAAAAAAAGATGATTTAAGATTTTAAAGTTAGATGTAAAACTAGTTAATGCGCTGGAAAATAAACTGGTATTATTTTTACTACCTGATGGACATCATTTTCATCTCTATTGGACAAAAAATATTTGAAACTTATCAATATATAAATTAATATCTGAATTAATAGAGATTGATACCTAATCAATATTAAATTGTAAGTTAAACAAAAGTATGTTTCCTAGAAGAATTAACTAACCCTTGAGGGGTCCTGTTAGACAATGGTTTAGTATGACTTCATTAAAAGGACATGCAACATTTCTTTTATGTGTCTTTTTCTTAGCAAGATTTTGACTTGTATTTTAAATAATTTTGTGTCATAGATCGCTTTGTTAAATAATACTTGAGTAGGTATATTATTTTGCTAGAGCTGTCATAACAAAATACCATAAACTGAGTGGCTTAAACAACATAAATTCATTTTCTCACAGTTTCGAAGACTAGAAGGCCAAGATCAAAGTGCCAGCAGAATTGGATTCCTCTGAGGCTTCTCTCCTTGGTTCACAGATGCCTTTTCCTCTGTATGCAGTCATTTCTGGTGTCTCTCTGTATGTCCTAATCTCCTCTTTCCATAAGGACACCAGTCATATCGGATTGGGACCTACCCTAATAACCTTATTTTAATAGTCTCTTTAAAGACTTTATCTCCAAGTACAGTCACATTCTGAAGTACTGGGGGTTAAAACTTCAACATGTGAAGACAATTCAGTCCATGGCACTAATTATATATTTTAGCAAGTTAAAAATGTTTAAGTTCCATATTCACCAATTCTAGTAATTAATTGCTTGCTTTACAACACAATGAAAATTTTGATGTAACATTTCATTCATTATAATTTATTGTAAGATTGTCTTTTTTTGTTCTTTTTACTTTCCTGTGAATTTTTTGATTAATTTCTGCTGAGTACACCTTTAAGTTGTTGGACATAATAAGTACTGGGTTTTAGAAACTGTTACTGTTTACTTATATTTGTGTAATAGTTTACAAGTTTCAAAATACTTTGAATATTTTTATTATAATTTAAAATTTTACCAGTATTAATATTTAGATCATTTTATAACTATGAGCAGAAAAGTACCTTTGCTTTTTGGAGTTAAGAATTTCTCAGGGACTATATAAGAATCATTTCAAAAGAACAGTAAGGGTAAAATCCCAGTGACTTTCAGTTGAAGAGTAAAATATAAGCTAACTAGAGAACACAATAACAAGAACATATTTAACAATAAAGTAATAAAGATCTTACTAAAATTTTAGCTTTTTTGGTAATGCAATGTCATAAAATGATTGCAGTTATCGTCAGCAACTTCCTATGAACTTTGTTACATATCAGCAAAATGAAAATAAAATACTGAATCTGTTGTCTAGAAAATTCATCTATCTCCTAAAATGTTCAAATCATTTTAGCAAAATATACTTACTTGTCTGTCTATTTATCTATCATCTATCTATCTATCATTGGCTTGCTTACTTGAATTCTAATTGCCTCAAATCTTCAATCAATAAAAGTTACATTAAAATCAGATGGAAACTACTAATATAAGAAAAGGCAACAAAACCAATTCACACAATTACTAAATGTGTGTCTAATTATTAGGTTCTTCGTTGCTTCAAACTTGGATGATTGTTAACAATACCTATTGTTTCAGTAGCAGAGAATCTTTCTATAACATACAGAGTTGAAAGAAGGTGTGAATGCTGTCAAACAGCTCTTTTGTCTGAAATTACAATCACATAGACTAAACCAACTGTATGCCTAGCGTGAAGGATGGATCATTGAATGGACTCTGGCATATAATTTATCTGAATCTATCGTATTTAAAATGACATTTGAAACAATGGGTTCTGTGCTCTGCCTTATATATTATACAAAAAGAATTTTTTAAAAAAGCTATATTTACAGATTTCTAGAGGCAGAGAAATAGTTCAGATCTTTAAAAATCCTAGTTGCTGAACTGGTTGAAAATAATCTTCATGTGGTTTGCGGACCGTTTAGATGTTTATACTTCCATAAAGACCATGCAATTTAGAATGAACCTATAATTGATAGCTTGAAAATGTGTATCCAGTTAATGCAATATCTACTTTCTCCTTAACCTTGTAAGGCATGATAGAAATTTCCACAAAGTTGCTACTTTCTCTATTTTGCTTCGACATTGTAACATTATAAATGATAATGATGGCACATGCATCTATCTATATTAGTCTTTCTGTTGAGAGCATATCATTCACTGAAGCAGCATGCTACTAAGAACATATTTTGAAGCATAGAGTAGGAAGAATGTTTAGGTTCAGATTGCAGAAGGAAACTTCTTAATGAATCATAGATCCATAGTAAGGTTGAACAAGGAGGTATCAAAGAATAATTTCCATAAATAAAAACATGAGTGCCATAAAATATAGAAGTGAATAAGACCAGAGATGTATGTATTTATGGCATTATTGAGAGAACCAGCCCAATGTTGCTCATCTAAGCACATTAGTGGAATTTGATATTTCTTATTTAAAAGAATGTTTAAATAAGATTCGTTGGTTAGGTGTAAAAATGGTTAATGGAATGAGTAATAAAACCATAACCTTTGCGATTATACTTTCTACCAGATAAATATCTACAAAATTAACATGAAATTTCACAGTGCATAGGTCTAATCAAATAGAAACTATTAAAGTCAAACACATACATTCTTCTAGAGCTGCACTATCCATAGTAGCCAATAGCTACTTACACTTTTATAATTTAAATTTGAATTAATTAAATTGTAATATAATAAAGATTCAGTTTTCTAGTCACACTAGCCACATTTTAAGCTCTTACTAAACACATGTGGCTAGTGGCTACTTTATCGAACAGTATAGGTATAGAATATTTTCATCATTGCAGACAGTACTATTAAACATCACTCTTCTAGAGAATTAATTAACTTTGAGCAGACCTGTTTTATTTTTTACAATGCCTACATATGCCATTGAAAGAACATATATCCCTCCTTTTGTCTTATATCCCAGTTTTAAATACATTTTGTAAACAAAGAGATCATACAGATCTTTTCCACCTTCTCCGCCCCTCTTTTTTGTAGCAGAAATATATCTGAAAATAAAGATTTTCTTTAAGTTCAAAAAAATTTTTTACTCCTTTTCCTACTAAAGAGTTAAAGTGTGCCATTGAACCAGTTATGCCCATCAGATTAAATGAAGTATTTCAAGCAAATGCAAAACCTAGGAGAAAGATTTCATTGTAAATACCTAGATTTCATGATTTACAAACTCTTTGTCCATTTGTCTTGGTCATTCTCAGTCCTTAGATGACAAGAAGAAAAGTATCAAAAAGTAGTCATTATTTTATAGAATAATTAAGTCACTTATTTTGTCACAAAGCTACCTATACTTTTGAAATGTCCTCTGTGACAATTTGGGTAGACTTGTGTACTTGTGTACTTGTCAGCTTATGATACTTGATTTGTAATTCAACAATTTCGTGTATGTGTTTTTCAGATGTGCAACACATGGCGATTGACTGGCTCACCAGAAATCTCTATTTTGTGGACCATATCAGTGACCGGATCTTTGTTTGTAACTACAATGGTTCTGTATGTGTCACCCTGATTGATCTGGAGCTTCATAATCCTAAGGCAATAGCAGTAGATCCAATAGCAGGGTAAGATATTCCTTTTTACAATATTAGATCTGAAATAATTTTCATTGAAAAAGATGGGAGTCTGATGAGAGTTGTGAAATATAAGACTACAGGCTCACTGGCGCATGGACATGTGTGCTCTCACTCTCTCTCTCCCTCCCTCCCTCTCTCCCTTGCTCCCTCTCCCTCTCTCCATCTCCCCCTCTCCCTCTTCCTCTCTTTCTCTCCCTCTCTCTCCACACCCATACACAAACCCTCCCTCCCTCTCTTTTCCCTCCCTCCCTTCTCCTTCCCTTCTTCTCTCTGTTACCTACCACTGAGGTGATGTGAAATCTTGCATAACCCCAACAGCATGGGGGTGACAGTCACATAGTGTTGTGTGGTGTCCCTAGGTTCTTCCTTGCCAAGGCAGCAAAGAATTACAGGTCGGCAAGATTGAGACAAAGTTAAGATTTATTGAAAGTACATTTTAGAAGACGATGAGCCATGCTAAGGAAGGCTGTAGCACTGTGTAATTTGGGAGGTGAACAGATAAGATGGAGTACCCCACAAGGGAGGAGCAGCTTTTTAGCAAAGAGAGCTATCACAACCCAGAAGTGAGAAGGTCTATTTATATTTGGGCCAGGATGGGAGGTCCTGGATGATCCATATGTGAGGTTACCTTGACCGATAGTTGGCTGCTGTATAACCTTTTGCCTACGTGCATGTGCTTACCCAGAATTCAGTCTGTTAAAGTTAATTCTTGAACTTACAGGCATAGTCACGGTATTATAATGATGGTATAATGAGACTGAGGTTGTGGGCAAGTTAGGGTAGTACTTTCCACACATGCATTTGTGGCTGGTTTAGCCAGCAGCTTTAATAGTCTTTGCGATCTAGGATTTGGGGTAATTTATAAACCTAAAAGGGAGGTGTTTCTGGAAGGTTCTTAAGGAAGGTCTTCAAGGGAAATTTTTATGGTTACAGAGCGGGGCCTTTGCTCCTGTCGCTAATGCCTGACTAACTACCTAACATCTCTTTCTCTTTGTCATATCCTCTGTCTGTCTCTCTATAGATTAGATAGATAGAAAGATAGATAGATGATAGATAGATAGATAGATAGATAGATAGATAGATAGATAGATAGATAGATAGGTTTTTAACGACTGCATTGTAAGAAGAGAAAAAGGGTATAATTTACCATACAGAAGTTGAGAAACACTAATTCCTTAATATATCAATAATGCAGGCCTAACCTACAACACAAACAACCCATTACCTTCCCAAGAATTTCTTTGGAGTCATCAGAAAAGAGACTCAGAACAGTTTTAGGTTAAAGAGAGGAGACTTAAGTTACTTAACAGTGGACCTTGTAGTTAGCAAACTTCAAAACGGTACTTAAAAGATGTACTACTAATAGATTTACATCCAACACAATTCTTAGTATTTATAAAAGGGGCATAATACATGTTCGAGGGTACTACTAAAATATTATGGTCGCCTTGTTAGTTGAGACTTTTTTTCTCTAACTACTGATAATGTGAACAGAATATTAACAAGTTACTGAATTCTTCACCAGACTTCATTTTTGCCTTTTTTTTTTTTACTACAATTTCACAAGTCACTTTATTGGTTAAAAAGAGATTTTTATCTGAGCTTCTTTTAGCTGGTCTCATTAATCTTTTTTAATATTTCACAGTTTATCAAAATTAGTCATAGATGTTTAAATTCCCATCAACTTTGTTCATATGATCAGGAAATCAGTACAGGGATTTTGCTTTACTTTTACAAATGCTATGGTATTATTAGAAGAGGAGGGGCAAAAATGTATAAAATTCTATAAATTTGGTTCTTTCACTAATCAGTATGAGTTATACCCTCAAATTAATGACATAGTGTACAACTTTAATTGGAGGAGCTGTTGTTTTTTCAGATGTAAGTTGTAGCAAAGATTTGAAAGCTGAAATTTATCCTTGTTATTGTTTTAATCATCCCCAGGCAGTTCAGGCTGAAATGTCTAATGGAACATATTCGAAACTGCCATAAGCCTCCATTCAGTGAATGGAGAAATATTTACTGAAGAAACAGCTGTCACCCATATGTGGACTTTTGTCACTCTTTACTTAAAGTCTGATTGAATATTAAGATGCATCATCACAATGGTTCTGATTTTGACAAGAACAGCTTGCACGTAAGAACTTTGCTAGGAAGGCTGTGTAATATAATTCTTGAATGTAGCTCTATTTGTATTTGCAGCAGATGGTTACTTGACTCAATCTAACTGCAGTGATGCTTCAAGAGACATTAGTAAAAGAAGTTGTATTTAAACTGATTTGTTTGGGTTGCTGTATAAGGGTAGTAAGGAAGAATTGGAAATTTACAAATGTGCTAACAACATTCTTTTGGCATTCTGTTTAGAAATGTATTTGCTTGCTTGTTTTCCCCTGCATGTACTAACTGGATTTCAAAATAGCCTTTAGATAGTCTTATCTGTCGAAATGTTAAAAGGTGAAGCTATTGCGTTTCTCTCTTCTCATACCACTACTTTTATCTTTCCCTATTCTTGAAAAACAAAGATCCAGAGACTCTTTTTAAATAAAACTGACAATCTGAAATATATATGTAAACACCATCTCCCTTTCTGAATAGTGATATATTTTATGCTCTCGTTTCCTATTTCTCCCTGTCATTACATGAAAGAATCATATTTTGTCATTTTTGTCAAATGAATTAGGAATAGAAACCCTCTGCATTGTTTGCATTTATTCTATCCTGGATTCCTTTGGGCCTAGTAACTGTTTAAATATAATTTTTTCATGTATCATTTATCATAGTAAGTTCTTTGAATTTTTTTGTTTCAGTTGGCTCTGTCTCTAGCACAGCTTTTCAATCATAAATTGTAGAAAGCCTGTTTGTAATAAAACGCTTTCAAATATATTCAACTTTTCTGTTAATATCAGGAATATAGCTAGGATTAATGTGATACTATCTAGGGAAGAGACAGTAGGTTTTTCCTTTTTCTTCAAATTTCGGGCCTTCTGAAGAATAATTTATATATTTGAGGCGAGGACACTTCTGTATGACTTGCTAAAGGGGAACTGTACCACCAATGAGATTTCTCCTACCTTTTCCTAATTACATGGGGTGATATACATCTTAGGCTCCATCTGTTATAACTTCAGTTGGGAAACATCAGAAAGTATTAAAGTCTGACCTGGCTCTTACAGCTTGACCTTAACAAGTATGGAAATAGAGAGATATTTGTCTTACCTCCTCAATGTTACATTGAAAAAAATATCATTTTCTTGTTGATATTTTAACTTCACTTTTCTCAATTCCCTATTCCCTTTTTAGCTAAAGATTATTACATTTTTATCACTATTATCTCTTTCAAAATAAAAATTTTTTATTGATGTTCTCCATGGGTTGAATGTAGATTACTGATTTTCTCTGGAATCTACATGTGATGTGAAGCAGGCTCTAATCCAGATGTGACAGGAAGAGATTACTTATAAACCTTGTTCATTCTCTTGCCTTTTGATATGTTTACATTGACTTGTTAAATCAGCATCTTTTTCTAGAGATGTTTCTTGAGATTTTCTTCTTTCTTTCGAATTTTAGCAATACTCTCCAGTGGTTTCTTGAAGAAATTTTCAAACTTTTTTTATAAAGTCATCAGAATTGGGAAGTAGCATAGAGATCATAGTCTAACTAATATAAAAATAAAAAATAATATTTGAAAAAGCAGTGGTTATCAGGGCTCTGCTTGTTTAATGGTTAAGAGCTTGATGCTGGAGTCGCTCTTTCTGAGGTCAAATTCTGGCTCCACCATTACTAGATGTATAAGTTGTGATGCCTCTTTGTGTCTTGTTTTCTTATCTTAAAAATATGGATAATGCTACTACTACCCTAAAGTGCTGTTGTTAGAATTAAATAAGGTCGGACACATAAAGCACTTTAATGCTTTCTGAGTTGTAGAGTGTGTGAAGCTCTCTTTTTCATGTTACCTCAAATATAACTGCAAATATTTTTAACATTTATGGTACCATTAAATGAACAGTGTTGAGACCAGTATCCCATCCCATTAAAGATGATTTTTTCCTTTCTTTCTCCATTCTCTTTCTATTACAAACCCTCTTATTTAGTCTTATTTAGACTAAAACTATTATATAAGAAAGTACTGAGAAAGAGGAGACATGAGGGAAAAAAAGGTGGGTATTACCTGGGAATAAAGATGAAGTATATATAGGAGATTGGTGGAGAAAAATTTAGAGTAAATGTAGTATAGGGAAAGTATCAGAAAAATGTTATTTTAATATTTAATTTTGTACTGCATGTTTTTGGAATACCTTTAAGTTTCTTTCAAAAGATAAAGATGAGAATAAATTTTCTTCAGAATTACCTTTGTCAGTTAAATTGTATTTTTGAATATAACATTGTTTTAATAATAAACCATGCAATAGTTGAGTCTAATGAGGGTTGTAACTGAGGACAGGAGTGGAACTAGATTACAATTTTGTTTCAAAGGTGTGGCACTGAGCTTCTTATTAAAATCATCACATTAAACTTGAAACAAGAATTCATTTCAAATTGTTGAAACGATATTGAAAAAAGGATCAATTAATAAGAATGATGATTATTAGAAAGACAGCCTAAAATTAAGAGATATTTTAGTGGTGGTTAGAATTAAAAATTTGGGAAATGTATACCTTTTGGGGCTGGGTATCATGAATAGAACTCAAACTCCATATAAGATAGCTAAGTTGAGGGCAAGGGGAAATCTCCCATGTCATGTGAAATAGCAGAAATTAAATATTTTTCAAGTATAATATATACCCTTTTTGTATGGAGGATGGACTTCTGACTTGTAGAGAATGAATGACAGTGACTGTAAAATTTATGTGTGAATATATGACCCCGTGTCAGGATTGAGGAGAAAGTATGTTGTCTTTGTTCTCTACAAGAGCAGGCCATCTGTCAGGAGGCAGAAGAGTGAAGCTTAATTCTCAGAAGCTGAATTCACACAGGAGTGATTGACAGTATTTAATAGTTAATAAACCCTTTCCCATAATCCACCTGGATCCCAACTGTGGTTAAACTAATCATGTCTGAGGAGTGAAAAATAGAATCAAAGTTAATAGCCACCAGGGAGCAGGACTGACTAATGAAATTCTAGTCTGAGATGCTGTGTGCATGTGGGAAGCTAAAAAATAAAGTAGGTTTGCCTGTAGTCATGAAAGGGGTTTTATAACAAGGAGATCCTTTGGATAAATTCAAGTTTCTCACTTCTGTTAGGTGGCTCCTAGAACCGGGCCTGGTCATAAGTTAGAACCTGAGCACACTATTCACTTGCAATAGGATATAAGTAGAATTATTGCAGACTTTTTGGCTATAAAAACTCCTCAGACTACATTGTGGGCAAATTAAACCTACAGATTGCACCCCCACAGTTAATTACTACCTGTTGATTTCAGGGTTCAGACGGTTCTATAGGTGCTATGGTTGTGAACATTAGGAAGCCTGTAATGACATGCCCCTATGTACTCTTTTTTCTCTTCATGGAAGTATCAGTCTTGGAGGGTCATATGGTCATTTGCTATTTATGACTGCCCCTAATCTTTTGAAATTTATATTCACATTTTGATAATTTGCAAATCGTGAGTCCTGACTAGTTAAGGAAAAACTATTCTTTACACATACACACAAAAATTTATATATCTATAGGTAGACAGATACATAGATATATAGATATATAGATAGATAATCTTCTAGCCTCCTTCTCCACTTCAATATAGTCATGTGACAGGTTACCACAATCAGATACATCTCCCCATTGTTCAAGATGAGATATGTTTTTTGAAGTCAGTGTGAATGTAGTCTCCCTCAGAATCTTCTAAGCATATTCCTTTTTAATAAATTTTACTTAATTTTTTGAGTTTGTGTAATAGTTTATTTGAGCAAGGCTGACAACATATGCCAGGGAGCAAGATCTCAAATGCCCCTAAGAATAATAGTTTTGTAGCTTCTTTTATGCCTTTGAAATTAAGGAGAGACTGTATGGAAGATTACATAAGGATGGGAGAAAGCAAAATAGAGATTGGGTTACAGGATAGTTAACAAGATTATGTGCTCTCCAGTGTGATTACTGCTTATTTCAAGGGTATTTAACCTAGATACACAGAAACAATGTAAAGGTCTTACTTAAGGCAAATATAAATCTTTTACAACAAAGTAATATGTCTGGGGTGTGACTACTCAGCAGGACCTGCCTAGGAAGAATTTATGAACAAATCACCCTGTGAGGTTGCTTTTCATAGACTAGTCCCCCCAGCTTTTATTTTTCCCACAGTCCCCCTTTTCCAAAGGATGTCTTGATAACCAACCTTTTGGTTGAATAGTGTCATTTCTAGCAAATCTCAGTTTAAAAGTCATCTTCTTGACCATTGGGGATGGGACAGTACCATAACCACAGGGTCTGAGCTGAGATGAAATTTTCCCCAAAAAGTAAAGGTCAGATGGAAAGCAGTTTGCTTTCATTGCAAAACAAATGAACAAATAAACAAACAAATACACACACACTCTGGATCATTTCTATCCTGTCAACTATCATGACCCGAGTTTTGCCTTCTGTCTTATTTTTCTGTATTTGATATCTATCGTAACATTTACATAAGCCATGAAATGATTATTAACAGTTATCTTATACCAGTCCAGTAATTGTAAACAGCTCAACTACATAGAAAAGCCCAAAGAACAAGTATAATTATTATGACTAGTATCATTAACAGACAGGTAAAGACAATCAAACAAAATGGATTCTGAATTCACTGTCATTCTATGGGTAAACAGGCCTTGTTGATGTCTTAGGATAGCTGTCTACCTCTGTTGTCAGTGGCTTCTTGTCCTCGAGGAGGCTTTGATGTCCTTAGACAGGGGCAGATGTCCATATATGGTTAAACACCTGATAATGTCCCTTCCAATGAGATTAGAGAGTGTCTTTTATTTCATGTCCTTTCCAATAAACAAAATCTCCAGGTGGGAGTCAATGATCCTTAAAGTCTTTGTCTCCTGGAAGCTTGATGTGAAAGAAAGTGGTTACCAACTCACATTTTCTTGAAGGGACTCTATCAAATCTTGTCAATAGTGTCAATAGTAAGCTATCTCTTTTCAGTGATGTCAGCTTACAAATTCTACAATCTAAGTCTAGCTTAAATGAACTGTGGTACACAAAGGAATGCAAAAAAAAAGAAAAATGATGAGTCAGAGAACAGGAAAGAACCCAGAGGTTGTCTTGGGTTTACCATAGTCCCGACAATTTGTTCAATTTGCAAGCATTACTTACTCATACAATATACCCTAGAAGTTTTTCATCATTTATTTTACAATGTTTCTCATGCATTTTTACATTAAAAAAAAATAACAAGTATTTTGATGTGTTCCAAGGGCCCTCCTGAAACACCACAAAGTCATTCCTATATATAATGAGATTTTAACCTTTATAAAAACCTAAATTTTGAATAAAAACTAAAAAGTTAGCAATTAGCATTCTTTATCTTGGACATTTTATAACATCTAGAAATATTTTTCATAGACATAAAAGTCAATGATTAACATGAACTTATTTTTATGAAATGGAGGTGAAATAAGGACATATCTGTTTTACTTAGAACAATAAACATGAACTAGCTTTTATTTGCTAAGGAATAATCTTAGATCATGTGAAATTGAAAAGCATTTGAGTTAGTTTCTATATTACCGAGAATTTTAGAATACCTAATCCTTACAAGCATTTATCTTTAAATTATTTTAAATAATATCATACAAAGGTTGAATCTTATCTCACATTTACAACATACATATATAGATACACGAAGACAGACACAAACAGAGATCATTTAGCTGTGAGAAAACCTCACTAGTTTATAAAAGAAAAATTGGACCTAAATTTTGCCCTGGTGGCATTTATATTTATGCTTGATAATTTCAAGTGAACTTTCCTCTCAAAATAAGGACAGCTATTTTTAACATAGCATTATGTTGACACCTAAATGGCATCACTAGTTGACCTATTTATCTAAATCCTTTTTTCTAAAACTTTGAGAGACCAGTTAAATATGTTTTTTTACTTATTCTGCTGAATTTTATAGCTGGCTTTTTCTAATTGTGCATGTAAAAGACGTATTTAGAAGTATTCAAGGATCCTCAATCTCCTATGTTAATTTTAAGATCTGTAGCGTCTGAACAAACTTCTAGATGTTACCAGCCATTATGTGTGTGTCTACAGATGCATCAACTGCAGTGGATATCCCTATAGAACTGCTCTATGCCCTAGAGGAAATTTTTCTTCTTCACAAAGATTCTTAATTACCTAATAATACCTGAGCAAGGGCCAATGAGACCTTACTGAACTTCACCAGAGCTGTGATGCTTTTCAAGGTACAGGCCTCTCTCTCAGGCCCCAATCTCAGTGTGCACTCATTCCAGCCCTTCTGTCCAGGCCTACTGCTGGCTTCTCGGGGATTGGCTATGTTCTTGCTCTGGATACTGTGCAGCACCCATCTCCACCATTCCAGATTTGGGGGGTCTGAAACAGCTTGTCACCCCATTGTATATTCAGGTTGAGAAAGAAATCTTCCTTTCTCTTTCAAAGCTAAAGAGAGTTCAATCTCTCATTTAACAGGTAAAGGTTTTGTTCAGACTCTCAGTAGGGAGTTCAATTAAAAGCCAAAAGTAAAATCAGCAACCCATTTTTTCTCCTTTCCCTGGGTTATAGAAACTCTTATCCACCTTGAGGATTTTCTAAGAACAACTAAAATAATGTCATGACCTGCTACTTAAAGCAAGGAGACCTGGAATTCTGAGAAAAACTCACCCAAACTCACCTAATGTGAAGCCAGTGAACCCATTGTGCCCTTTCTTGTACCTAACACTGGGTCCATATCCACAGAGTGGTCCTTGGTGGGCTTCTTTGGAACCAGCTATAATATACTAAGTAAATGTTGATGTAAGAAATATCCAAATCTGTAGAGAATTTTTATAAGAGTTTATTTGAGCCAAACTGATGACATATGCTAGGGAATAATATCTCAAATGCCCTCTCACACTCCTCTTTAGTAGAAGAAAACTCAGAGAAAAATAGAGATGTTCCAATGTCTCCAATAATTATTCTCCTGAGCTTATGTATTGACCTGCTATAATTTTCCTGTTACACATCTTGAACTTAAAGTGTCTTTAAAAAAATGTCTATGAATATAATGAACTGCTAAAAGTATATTTTGGATTATTAGTATATCTTTAAACAATTTTGGTCTTACACATAGGAGCAGTCCTCAGATGGGCTGACCTCTGGATTCACCTATATGAAGGAGAGTGCCAAGGGAGTTATTTGCCCACTTCTCTTTACACTTAGTGGGTGATTAATGCAGTATAATGACATCATTAGTCTTATAAATTTGTATGAATTATTTAAAAAATTTTACTAATGTGTTTTCTTATCTGTATTAACAAAGTCAAGTGGCTATCATTATGACATAAAATATATTTCTTTTTATCTATCTATAATCTAAATGTCTCTATGCTTGTTTTCTATTTTACATTATTACTACCTTTTCTTGGTTAGTCTAGCATTCCTGGATGTTATTTAGGTTCACAGAGAATTACCTAAGCAATGAGCATCTACTTAACTTTGGCCAAGTTACTAAACACCTCAGGAGAGTTGCCATCTGCAACTTTTCGATCTCGACTTCCTTTTAGGAGTTGCTCATGTACACAGTCTAGAGAATATCGCTGTGCAAGTATGTGTTTCATGGTCTGCACTATTTCAACTGAAGTTAGTGGTTCAAAGGCTCGCTAGAGTATAAATCTATATTAGCTATCTTACGTATGACTCAAATTCTTCTCATTAATTAATTTTATCTAAGTTCTACCTCTTTTCAAATTCCTCTCTAGACCTTTTTACATGTGGAGGTTCATGTATGGCATTATCTTTAATTACCATCTCTTTCAGTTATCAGTTTTTTATAACGTAATTAGCCTAGGAATATGGAAGAGCAACTTGTAGTGGTTTATGTTCCATTCAGCCTTTACTAGAAACTTATCACAAATTGGTTCAACTGCTACTTTGTTATTAATTTATATCATTCAAAAAGTCAAAATAATACAAAACATTGTATTTCTCTATTTGCTATCTACTTTTCTCTCTTTTTCACTCTATAATTTTTCAATATTTGCTAAGTTTTTCTCTAAATTACTAAGTTCACAATTCTATTCCTGGAACTATATTTAATGTCTTCCCAACCTTCTAACTACTTGCTATAAAAGAAATGTCTTCTCTGAATTCTCACTCTGATTAATTTTGTCCATTCAGGTAAAATAACGGTGGTGGTGGTGGGGGGGAACTGTGTATAGCTTATTATGAAGGAATTTAGTATTTTAATTAAAAAATCTAGATTTAGGGCAGTCCCTGAGTTGGTTATGTTATAGTGGCTCAGTACTATCATTAAAAACATAGATTTCTTTTATATCTTTGTTTTGTGATGTTAATTTTAATGTATGCTTTTCAGGCTAATTCCTCTGTGTTCATAAGGTAGATACTGAAGTTCCAGAGATCTTGTGTAGAAATATGGTATAAAAAGCAGTGTATTTCTTCCTTGAGTGTAAAAGAGCTCACAAAGCAGACATTTTCTCATGTCTTCTTGGTCAGAACTTGGGTACATGCCCACCACAGACAACTTTTATTATTGGCATATGACAAGTCAAGCAACATGAGAATGGAATCAGGCTAATATGAAAGAAAGAAAAGTGGATATGAACTACCATCATCTACTATAACCACTATTGTCAGATAGTTCTTTCTCATGTGCAGCTGCTGGTCTCTAAGTGGTCTCTTTTTGTTTACCTAACATTGTTTGAAATATGGACAAATATTTTGTTGTAATTTTTCATTCTCTCTTCTAGGACATTTTCATTTTCTTTAAACCAAAATCATTAAAACTCATACTAAGGAATATTCTTATTTCTTTTCAAGAAAAATAGCAGCTTGTTTGTTTGATTTTCTGTAACATTTTCTACAATATTGAGAAGTTAAAGTAGAGCCCTCTGGATAACACAGCTAGTATCATTTTTATTATTTTTTTATAATCTTTAAAGACATAGTTTAAGAAACTGACAGGAGCTTTTATTTCATCACATTGTCCAACACTTTGGACACTATATGAATATTTTTAAGCCACTGGGGTAATATTAGGTAAATTATTGTTTCACTTATAAAATGATTCTCAAGTGGCATGAAAGCTTTCTTACTCTCTGCCAGAAAATAGTTTATATACTAAGAGAATTTGTGCTATTATTAGAAAAAAATAATTTATATTTTCCATTAGCTTAAAATTATTTCTATTTTTTCATATAGAGTTTTATAAAAACAGAAAGTAGATATAAGCCAGTGGTACTGCTTTTGAAAATATATGAACAACTTTCCTGTTTCACACAGTTGTGACCAGGACATCAGGATAATGGTATTATCTATTCTTTCATGGAGCTTGGAGTATAATAGAGTTATGCATCGAATATCAAATACTAAGATCAGAAGAGATCATTATCATAGTTTATATAAAGTAATGAACAAAACACTAAGTAGTAATTTCTTTGAAATTTTTGAGGTAAATAATGGATCAGGCACAAAATGTTATTTTCAAAAACTGAGAGAACTGGATTTGTAAACACCACAAATAAAAACACAAAAAATAAAGACAGTAAAACAAGTACTTAACACTATTTTCCTTTTCCATTATCACTCTTTCATGCATAACATAAATTCAGAATTTTACTGTAGGCCATATAATCATACACAACTAAAAACAAACAAACAAAAAAGCCCAAGAAGTAGAAAATAATAATTATCTATTTATGCTGATTTATCTATTTATTCTGTTTCATTGCTGAGGCTTGCAGGATATTGAAACAAATTGATATTTTCTCTTCAGTCAGATTTTAAATGATTTGACTCAGGAGAATGGTTTGACCCTGGCTTTAGGGTCAAAGTGAATGTTTTCCAATATCAAGTGTTTTTTACTCAAGGTGTTTTTTTTTAATCATTCAAAGAGAAAAGGCAAATATTGAAGCTATTTAGTCTTCTTTCACTTTTATTGAGATTTAACTCAAAGTAGGTTAAAGTCTTAGATACAAAACATCATGAAAATCCTAGAAGAAAACAAGAATAAAAACTTCTTGAGATTGGTCTTGATAATGAATTATTGGACAGGGTACCCAAAGCACAAACAAACAATAAATATATAAACAAACAAGTGAGACTACATGAAATTAGAAAACTTTCTCACAGCAAAAGAAAGCATCAACACAGTGAAAGACAACCTACAAAATGAAAAAAAAAAATTGTGAAACATATATCTAATAAGGGGTTAATATCCAATGTATATAAAGAAGTCATATAACTCAATAGCAAACACAAACAAACAAGCAAATAACCCAATTTAAAAATGGGCAAAGAAAATTAATATACATTTTTCCAAAGCTGACATACAAAAGGTCAACAGGTACATGAAAAGATGCTCAACATCACTAGTCATCAGAATGACCATCATCAAAAAGGACAAGAGATAACCCATGCTGACATGAATATAGTGAAAGGAAAAAGTGAACTCTTGTGCACTGTTGATGGGATTGTAAATCAGTGCAGCCTCTGTAAAAAATTCTATCGAGGTTCTTCAATAACTTAAAAATAGAACTACGATATAATTCCACTTCAAGGAATATATCCAAAGAAAATGAAAACACTAACTAAAAAAGATGTCTGTACCCCCATACTCACAGCAGCATTATCTACAATAACCAAGACATGGTAACAAAGTATTCATTGATGGCTGAATAGATAAAGAATTTGTTGTACATTGATACACAATGGAATATTACTCAGCCATAAAAATTGTGGAAATCTTACCTCTTCCCCCGCAAAAAAACTGATAGGAAAAAAGGTCAGACTTATAGTTACCAGTGTCAAAGGGTAAAAGGAAGGGCAATTGGAAGAAGATGGTTAAAAGGTACAAACTTATAATTATAAAAAAATAAGTACTAGGAATATAATCCACAACACAATTATAACTACATTGCTGTATGATATATAGGAAAGTTAAGAGAGTTAATCCCAAAAGTTCTCATCATAAAGAAAATATTTTTACTTGTTTTCTTTTTTTTTTCTTTTTATGGCATAAGAAGATTAATGTTAGCTGAACCTATTGTGGTTAATCATTTCACAATTTATGTAAATTAAAACATTATGTTGTATGCCTTGAACTTATAGAGTGATGTATGTCAGTTATTTCTCAATGAAACTGGAAAAAATGTGGACTCTAAAAAATTGTGCTTAGGTAAACATTTAAGTGCAGATAGAATGTCCTCCACTGACATCTGAAAATAATTTAATACTCTTTGATAAAAACAACACAAACAAATTTAGTCATTGTTCTTCATAATTATTAAATATAGTTGTGATAATATCATCAACATCCAAACTACTTAGTAAATCTCTATACTGACTTCCTAAATCTCATTTAGTTTGGCATAATGAAATTAAAATGCAATATAAAAAATAAAAAATATTCCTGCTTTTTGGAAGCCTTCAGTCTAGGTCCTAAAATGGAATTTAGAATTGAGAATCTAATTAATTTGAAGTTATATTAAGTAATTAATTCATATCATAAGTTAAATCTGGAACCTGTCTAAAGTGGAACTCTACAATGATCAAAACCTCCAAATTGATAAGATTACTGATTCATTTTTTTTTTAAGGAAGCAAAAATATCCTGTTTTATTTTATATTATTTATTGTATTTTGAATTTAATTTGGCAAAGTTATTTCAATGTATACACACAATTTAATGACTTATAATGAAAATGACTACATTAGACAAATGTAATTTTCACAAGGTACACACTAAAGTTCAAATTAATATCAATAAAATAATCTTATAAAAACTATATTAAAATAATGATAGTTACTTTTAGAAACTCCAAAATTATGACATAACACAAAATTATATATTTTGCACTCATATATGAATCTGATGAGAATATTATAGATTGGTGGACAGCTTCCTCTATGTGATTATTCTGGGATCAATGTTTCTTCTATTTTTGTGACTCTAGAATCACATAGGGCCTTGGAATATTCTGTTCTCTATGAACAGAAAGGGAAACACGTGGAAGATGTATAGACAGAGTTGGATGCAAGATCAGGAAAATGTAACATCTGACTAGGCAGTTGCTTGCCCATGACAATACCATATTATGGAAGTATGAACATGCGTTTTAAAAGATACTTTGAAATACTTCTACTACAGTGTTCTCTTCTGGCTATCAGATAAGCCAAATGCACCCTTCTTGCCATAAACAGAATATACTGTATTTAGGTCAAAGTAGAGAATCTCCAGGTGATTTGCAGTTCTCTCCATCATGTCCTTTTGTGCTTTTTTTGTACAGCAAACTATGAACCAAAAAACAAGATATCTGCACCCACTGTCCCCTCTATACCCTATATAAGTTGATAGACCAGTGATAGAAAAACAAAAAATTCATATCTAGAAAATGGAAGACTGGAGACACACAGTAGTCATGATACAGAGCAATAATAAAATCCTTCTAGGCAAGTAAAATGAAGAACTTCTGTCCCGGTGGTTTGGGAGTCACTTGTCTAAATAGATGCTTCTTTTTTGCAATATTTCGCTTTGCCCATTGTTCTCCTTTACCTATGCTTCCACCAGCAAGTTCTTTTTAGTCTGTTGTGCTCAATACAGCATCTGAAGTTGGCAATGGGGAATATTCTCCTCCTGGGGGTTCTATATATTACAGACTGTTTCTTGTTTCTTTTAAGTTGTTTTAAGGTTTAAAGTGACAAAAGATTTTGTATGCTCAGTTCATGAATTTTGCAGTTAGAAATTCCCTTGAAAATTAGTAGAAATTTATATTTTTTTTGCTTCTCATTACTTCTATATAACAATATCCACACTCAAAGTTATACTTTTGAAATAATTATCAAACTCCATTTATTTCTTTTCACATAATCTCTTGGTTTTCTCTTTTACTCTACTGAATACATTTTGAGACCTAAAACAGTGCTTTAGTAGGAAACAAATACCTTTGTATAAAGGCTAAATTCTTCTGTTTAAGCAAGAAGTCTTAATTGGCTTTTGTTGCTCAAAGACATTTTCAATATTTTTCTTACTATTCAAGAGAAGCAATTGGCATTTCCAAACCTGAGAGTCCCAGTCATGGACTTGTTCTATTCCCTTTTACTGTTTTGCTGTCAACCAATCAATTCTAACCTACATTGACTTAAAAAAAAAATTGTAATACTTTGTTAAAGTAAGCATGTAGTAACTAACACAACTACTAATATTATTAATATTATACTTTTAAACTTATTTCCTTAAATCCACAGGCTCAGTAAACACTTGATTTTTCTTTCAACATATTTTTAAGATATTACAACTGACATTTTTATCAAATACTTTTAATATTGAATAATTGCAGTCTTGAACAATACTTGCCCTGCTGCTGACACCTTCCCATTAATCCAATGTTATATATTGTAGATTTTATTAAAGTAGTTCTGTACTCATGCTACCAACTTCTGAATTTATTATGGTAATTCTCACTGATATATTACAGTGGATAATACAGTAGAATTTTGTTTGTTTTTGTTACAATGCAGTACATATGTTCCTAGTTACCAGGCAGCTTTTCTTCATGTAAAAAGCTGGAGGCTCCTTTCATCTTGCATTTCCTATATCCTTTGGAGCCTTAGAATCCTCTAATTTTTGACCAAAGAAAAGAAAGGCACACCTGCTTTTATTAAAAAAATAAGCTCAGCAGTGACATACATCATTTTGCTTACATTCTAGTCGTGTCATCTAGTCACTTGGTCACATGTGGAAACAAAGGAGCTAGAAAGTTTGGTTTCTATCTGGGAAGCTGTCAACCACTACACATTTGGGAAAAGGATAGGCATGAGTATCTGATTGACAGATGACTATTTTTCTACTGTAATCACTATCTGATTGCATTATTTTTTGACTTTTGGTTCTTAACAGATTAAAAGTAGAACAGATTAGCATGTCAAAGCTTTTGTTTCAAAAAGGTATTTTGGGTTGGGTGGGTGCATCTTTTTCCAAAGAAGTTTCTTACAATCTCCTGAATGCTTAGAATTTGGGTTTATTAAATTCATATTTCCTGTTGAGACATTCATGAGTCCAAGTCATCTATTAAAAGTTTTTCTGGCAAATATGTAATCATATAAATAAATAGATTATACCCTGACCAATGACTGAAATAACAGCATCTCCACTGTGAGAAAATTTCTTTAAATAGCTTATTCCAGATGCCTAGAACTTAAACATCCTCTTTTTTGAAAGGGCTAGAAAAACCATGAGACAATTTTATTTTCAATTCTTTTTAGTCATCAGAATGATAATTCTCCTTAAGCTCTTACTACTACTCATAGAAGGTTTATAGAAAGTTTTGTTTTCCAGACTGGATGTCTTGGATTTTATTTAATACACACTAGGTTATTTTCATTTGTTTGTTTGTTAAAGCATTCTCTGAATAAATATAATGTTTTCAGAATTCAGTCTAATAGTGAATGACAGAATGGATTATTGGCAGAGGTAACACTAGAGGTAGAAGAGAAAAAGACAGTTGAAATAGTGTAATAATGGTATGTTTTAAAATACTTTTGAACTAACAAAAATCCTAACTTCAACTGTCTTAAATAGTAAGTTAATTTATTTTCTCACTTAAGATGAAGGCCAGAGAAGAGCAAGCTTGGTTGGATCCAGGCTTGGTTGACTCGATGCATCACTGGCATCATCAAAGAGTCATATCCCTTCCATATCTCTGTGTTGCCACCCACAGCTACATCCTAATTCCTTTTTCCCATGGTCATAAAGTGCTGCAAACAACAACTTAAGAAAATCGATTACTAGTCTCATGAAGCAGAAAAGGAAAGAAACCTGGCCCCTAAATATGGAATCTAAACTCATTACTTCAGAATGGCTAGGTTAAATAAGGTTGCTTTCTTACACCTGGAACAATATCAGTCACTGGGAGAATACCATGTGCTGTTTAGATTTGTATTAATCAGAGTCCACCCCTAGATCTGGAAGTGCGTTCAGTTTTCCTAAGTCATGTGGGCTTTGGTGGTAGCAGGGCTATGAGAAATGATGGCTATCTGAACACACTCAAGTTTCTGTTAAGAAAAAAAAAAAAAACTGGAAAAAGCAAAACAGATCATTTCAGTCACAATAGAAGAGAGATGTATGAATTCAAGGTCATGGTAATATTTGTTGGGGAATGTAAAATACTTGAGAACAAAATTATATTATTTCTGATGGATGTTTTGAGATTCTTTATCAAAGACCTGAAAATACTAGATAAGGTTGGTAATGGAGGTGATGATAATGCTGATGATGATGATGTCACCAACAACAACAACAACACACAGGGCAGTGAAAACTGCAGTAACACCAGTGAAGGTGAGGCTTGCCCCAAAGAGGCAATTATTGAAACTGTGAGGTTACTAGTCACATGTTTTTGTTTTGTTTTTGTTTTTGTTTTCAATCTTGAAGCATGCTAAATTTAAAGAGCAACTCCTAATTTATTCCATAGAGACATATACTTTAAGGGATATTTAGTGATTTCCCAATACGTAAGACAGACATAGGTTTAGATGATTAATAAGAATAAGAAAATTCCTACTTAGAAAATCAAACTTGCTGCTAGAAATACTACCTTTTTTAGATCTTCTTACTCTTTAAATCTGCATGTTCCTATTATTCAAAGACAAGTATCTGAGTAGGATAAGAAGACTGATAATATATAAATTTGAGGTTGCTTAATAAAGAAAAAAAATTAAGCCATACCTGGTCTTTTAAGAATTACATTTTCATAGAGTTATTACATACATCAGGTTTCATTTATCAGATAACTTAATTTCGCATGATTTAAAGGTTAATTTAACTATATATTTTTAAATTAATTATATTAAGAAATAATAGTGACAATTAATAGCTCATGAAACTTCTTTATTTTGTAATGGTTAAAATTCAGATCCCATTTTTTTCATGTGAAATAGAAATATTTATTTTAGTCAGTTATACAATACATAAATTTAAAAGCTAAGTGTCCCTGCTTTAAATACCCTTAATTAATAGTTTTTTTTTTAATTTGTATCTTATCTGTGGCATTTTTCCAAAAGGAGTCTTAATAAATTGTTTAGATTGGAAAGGACATTTTATTATATATTTCCCATAATATTCTTATGGTTCATATTATAAAAGCATATGTAAGCCAGCTGAGAAATTAAAACACAATACTTCATGGAGCATTCTGCTCTGCTCCTTTGTCTTGATTGAATTGATGGTCAATATATCACATGTTGTTCATAGTGAGCTTATCTGTGCACTGTGAACTTCTTCATTATGGAGGTGATTTTATTGAACATGTTCTAATCTCAGGTATCCGAGAACCTCAAGTCACTCTCATTGGTTACCTAAAGACTGAACTACTTTACACTTGCATTTGGAGAAGTAGAGTCAGTTAACTAGTTTTGCATTATCTATGTTGTTTTCCTTATAGTTTATGCTATTTCAGAATGTGGATTTAAAATTCTGATAGGTCCCATTTTCTTTGAAAGCCACACACAGAGAAAGAAAGAGGTTAATATCAACAAAAATGTTACTGAAGGTTTACTTTGATCCAGTCATTGTTCTAAGCACTTTCTTTTCAATGATCAATTTAATCTTCACAGCAACTTGTGAGGTACTTGGTACTATCATCTTCTTTTACAGATAAGGTTTAGAGAAGTAAATTACTTGACCATCATCAAAGAACCAGTTAAGTGTTTCAGTCAGGATCCAACTTAAGCAATGTTATCCCACATACAAACTGTACTCTTATCCACCACACTATACCCACAGGGACTCAGCTTTTAGCAGGGGAGTTTTAAGATCACATAGGTGGGGGTTTGTAGTGTTCTAGCATTCGTCTAAAGGACTAGGTACTCAGCCCTGAGGAAAATGACTCTTGAGAATATGCAGTTTGGAATTTCTTTACCTTAATATGGGGAACCTGTAAGTTTGCATAAGTATCAGCTCCGTGAAGATGAATAAAAATGACGTAGAATTTGTTGCTGAAAAGTGAAAGGAAGAAACTACATGACATTTTGGAAAAGTTGGGGCTGGAGACTATGGAGAGATAAATAGATGGAATACAGATAATTTTTAGGGCAATGAAACTATTCTGTGTGATACTATAATGTTGAGTACATGTCATTATGCATTTGCCAAAAGCTCATGTAACTAGCAGTACAACATAGAGTGGAACCCTAATGTAAACTATGTACTTTAGTTAATCATAATGTATCCACATTATTTCATTAATTATAAAAAGTATAAAACACTAACTCAAGATGTTGATAATAGGGGAAGCTGTGAATGAGGAAGAAGGATATATGGAGAAGGATATATGGAGACTCTATATCTGCTCTATTTTCTATAAATCTAATGCTCTGAAAATAAAGTCTATTCCTTTGTTTTTAAAGGAAGAGATAAGAAACTATGTTGTGAGTGATCATATGACTGTAATTGAGGATCAATCAGGAAACATGATTAACTTCAGAAAAATTGTATATTTTCTGTTTTAGTGCTGACATCCAAGATTTCTACATTCTCACTCATTTATAGTCAAATTCTAAAAATGCCTTTCTTCTATGTTTTCTGTATAACACTAAGTTATGAATTCTGAGTGAGCCCAAGCCTCCTCCTCTCCTCAGCTACTCCCTAAATAGAAACAAGACACCTTTAGAAAGCATCATTAACTCTTACAAAGCCAGGGATACAAACAAAAGTCTTTGAGTGGTTTCCCTATAACTTACAAGGATGAAAGAAAGAAATCTCCCCCAGCATCTCTTGCTGTGATTATAATGATGGGGCTCTATTTTCCCACACAGAGTCAGCCCTTGTTAACATGCTGGCATTTTAGAGGAGTATTTACTTTCGGTTTCAAACATAAAATAGCTTGTACTGACTGAGAAAAAGGAGGTGGGTAAATATTAACTTTTTTTTTTTTTTTTTTTTTTTTTTTGTGGTGTGGGAAATAATTTGCCTGTGCTTTTCTCACTATTCAAGTCAGAGATTGAGAAGGAAACAGCTTTAGAAACTGAGAGAGCTGATGGCCCCCTAACTGTGCTTTCTCTACACATGTAAAACTCAACCTGAAACTAGCTGACAACATGAACAGTATGAAAAAAAATCAGATGGTTATTAGAGAAAGTAGAGTAAGGAGAGAGTCACATTTTAGTCATAAGTAAGGACTAGCTGAAGTCCATGCAGGAGAAATACTTCTTTTGATGTCATTTTCTAGGGTTTGTGGCTTCGTTGTCCCCAAGAGTACAGTTTCCTATTCAGAAATGACTTATGTGAGTTATAAGACCCTCATTATCATATTTACAATTTCAGGATTGTTGGGTTTACTTGGTCTTCATACCTCCTTACCAGAAAAAGAGATTTTTTAAAAGGTAGCACAATTTTGGAAGAGATCTAAACCCACACCATGGAATAGTTATTGCTATATACTAGTTAATAGAAATGGGAGTATGTAGACTTATTCGTAAGCGGTATATAGGTACTCTAAAATTAGCAGTTTGTGTAATTGGTAACCAAAAACTCATAATGAATATAATATTAATAATATCTTCAGCAAGAGTAGCAACAATTTTTCTGTTTGGATTGTGATTTTTGAGGAGAAGAGGGTATATTTTTCTGTGCCAACCTGTCCTCAAATTCTGTCTCCATTTCCACATTTGAATCTGGTTGATGTTGGACTTGCTGCTTCCTATTATCAATTTTGACGCATTAAGTGATGAAATCTCAAATTTTTGTCTTTAGAAAGAACAGATCCTCTTCCTTACTATGTAATAACTATAATTCTGTTGCTATCGGCCTTGTATTTTCCGTTCAGCATGCTACTGCGCTGTGCAATGAAGGATTAATGATAGTGCAATTCTCCTCAAATACTTTAATGATTTTTGCTGTCCTGGAAAACTTTGTAATATAAGCCATTGTTGAGATTTTCAGAAATCGCTAGTAATTTTAAACAGGTGAACAAACTCCAAAATATTAAGACTAATTATCAGAATGTTTTCCTATTCTTTATTTATATATTCTTCATATTTTCCAACCAGCTTTGCCCTACTAAGGGGATTTATAACAAAATGTCATTGAATACTGTACCTGTTATGATTACTATTAAATTTTGTTTATCTGCTATGCTTATTATAACCCAATTACTTTTATTACTCATTTAATCATCGCAAAAAGCTATGCAATACGCATTATTTATTATACTCATTATAAAAATTAAGAAAATAAAGTAGGCAGAAATAAAACACTTATGTCATAGATACCAAGTAACGAAGTCATAATTTGAACACAGAAAACCTTGCAGTAGAATCCCTTGTTATAAACTTTAGAACAGAAGCTATTTAATTAAATGAAGAACATATACATAAAAGTTCCTATTTTGTAACAAAACATTATCATTTTTATAATTATTACTGTTATTGTAATTATTTTCTTTTATGATCTTTTCTATTTTGACAGTCTGAACTGCAAAATTTTGTCTATAACTCAAGGTTTTAAACTTCAATAGTAATTATAATTGTTTAAAAGTTCAGTGTGTTGTGCAGTACTCTTCACAACTCTGAATAACTGACTCTTTTTTCCTAAACATAGTTATAATAGAAACCACAGATGGAAAGCAATCTTGTTTTAATGCACATCATTTCCAGTTGATACAAGCTATCAGATAACTTCTGGTAAAAAGAATGCTGAATCAGACATTTATTTTTAGAGACAATTTTTGAGGTATAGGCTAGCCTACCCAAATGAGAATATGCCATGTCACTTGACTCAACAGATAAAAATGCTGAAATATTCTGTCGTTTTTCATTTTAGATTTTTGCTTTAGACTTCTTACTATGCATCCTAATTCCCATCAAGTTTCTCTTAGCAACTACTTTTTTGTCTTAAAACCATTATTTCTTTTATTTAATAGTTATGCCTTAGTTTTTATTTCTATTCTTTGTTGAGAATATCTAGAACCTTGTAGTTATAAGTAGTTTCATAATAGTTCTAAAGCATGCGCTCTAGAACTCAATAAACCTAGATTTGAATACCAACATAGCCATTCGTTGACTGAATGGAAAATATTTTAATCACCAAACACTTTAGTTTTTTTTTTAATTTCATAATACTTCTATCAAATATTATAAGAATAAAATAAATTAATGCTTCTAAAGTGACCATAATTTACAATGGATGTTATTAATTTTAGTTATCTAATATGAGACATCAAATAGATGATGATTAAAGACCCTGACAAAAACTGAGTTAACACCTTCATGTCCATATTGGTTATATATAGCTAGTGGTTTTTCTGGTAAGTTGATATCTATCTTGTATTGTTTAATAAGTATTTTAATACCACTACTGGAAAGAAGAAAGTAAAAAGAAAGTAAAAAGAAAGTTATTGTTTATTATGTGTTACAATTGGGTACTTTTAGTACCTAATTTTGTTAATTCATGTAAATATAATATTTGGAAAATATGGGAGGTAGATTTGTGTAAAATTAAAAAGTACTAAGTGCTTATTTAACCCATGCATAACCTAAAAATGGAATAATACAAAGAATATTACCATGAATCCTGAGCAAAGATGACATTTTGTGAAGCATTTCATAGATTCCATAGTTTTAGAAAAATTATACATTATATGTTTTTTTGTGTGTCTACAATGATAAAGCAAGTGTGGTAAAATAATAAATTGGGATTCTGGGTGAAAGGCTATGGAAGTCCTTTTTATTCTTACAACTTTTTATAAGTCTCAAGTTATTTAATTTTTTTAAAATTAATATTCTGAGAAATAAAAAGTAAAAATAGTGTCAACTAGGTTTTAAAGTAATGTGTTTCAACTAGATCTGGACTAACGCCTACTGGTGTTTTCAAAGTGTAGAGGTTTCATGTTTTATGGATATTACATTTTAATTTTTGGATTTGCTAGTACGACTCTATACTAAAATAGTATATTTTCCTAAAATATTGTTTTAAAAAGTTGTTAAAAAGCCATATGAGTTTAATTGGTACAACTTATAAAACAAATTATTAAGAATGCTATTTATTCTTTACTTTGATGAAACCAATAAATACTTTCATACATTGATGCTTTCATAAATAGAAATTATGATAAGTGATATGAGAATATAAGCAATGCATTATTGTCAAGACTGACAGAGAGTACATAAGTTAAGTTAGTTTGTCAGTGAAAGTTTAACTGAAAAGATGACATTTAAGATGTTACCGGGAAGATAAGACAAAATTGTGAAAAGGAAAGTGAGAATGCAGATAGGGAACAGGAGGAATATTGTAGAGAGAGAGCAAGCCTATTGCCTTGAGGAGGAAAAAAAAGGACATGTCTGAGAAACTGGAAGAAAAAAAGCAGCATGGCTGGAGTCCAATAAACTGGGAGAAGAGTGGTTCAAAATGAATGTGGAGAGAGAGTCTGGGGCTGTATCATATAGAACCTTGTAAACCAGGTTGATAAATTTTAATCTGAGGAGTCAGTTGGCCAGAATTATAATTGAGAAAGCTGTGTTATTGTAAAATATTGTGTGTGTGTGTGTGTGTGTGTGTGTGTGTGTGTGTGTGTGTGTGTAGGGGGTAAACTTGGAATTGAAAGATAAGTTAAGAGCCTATTCAATAGTTTAGGATAGGTAATAGTTGTTTGAACTAAGGTAGTACCTACACAGATGGAGAAAACATACCATTTAAAAAACTTTGTGAACATTTTGTGTAAAAGAGGTTTACTTTATTAGAAATAGCTATATAACTTAAGACTTCAACCAAAAATGTAAATAACAAGTGTATGCTAGCATTTTAAAAAAATATTAGAACTTCGTTGTATTGAGCATTGAGTTAACTAAGACTTCTAACTAAAAACTATTTTAAAGTGAATGGGAATTTAATCATGCTTATTTATATAATGACAAATTATATGGGGCTTTTAATTTCTTATTTTCCCTTTTAAACTCATTTAAATGGAGACAACTTACAGCAAGTATTCTATTGTCCCTATTTTCTTAATGTTTTAATTATACTTAAAATGATTAATAATAATTTTACATTGTATTAGAAGATAATGATGCATTTCCTAAATGAATAGAATAATAAGTGTAGAATGAATTAATTTGTAAATTATGAATATCATGAGCCTGTAATTGGTAAATATATATCTAATAGACAAATTTGTCAGTTAATTTTTTTGTAATCATGATATTCTATAGGAATTTGTTACCTTTCATTTCATACTTATAAAAAAGTGGGTATTTAATCAATGTTATTAATATTTTACCAAAAAGTAGAGAAAGAAAAATGAGAGTTGGTGACGTGGAGGTATAAATAGCATTCTGGGGAGAGACCTGGCTTAAGTCAAAAGACTTTGTTTCCAGATCTGGACTGGGTAACCCTGGTTAATTCATGGCTGATGATATCTAAGTTCCTTTTCGACTCCCAAAGTTTGTGATTTTTCTGAAATGTAGCAGAGATGAGAACTCTTTGGTTTTTATCTAGGTTCTTTTGTTTATTCAACATTCTTGCTACACAACGACTTAAAAAATCAGATTTTAAAAATTAAGGATGATATTTCATTGTATTTCATTGTATATCATTGTTACTTGAGTTTATTGGGAAGAGTGGTTTCTTGGAAAGAGTGGAAAGATCAGATTAAGTGTGGTAAACTAGAAGGTGGAGTGCAATGATTAAAAAGCCGAGCCATTGAGATGATGGGTCAAGTCGAAATTAGAAAATAATAGTAACTACTTTTAGTAGTTGAGTAGGAAAACATTATAAAAGTAATCACTGAAGGAATTCTGGACCAGCTGCTACTGTATTTCTAATTGTCTTATTCCTTCTTAGAGTGACTCTATAACCTCCAAACGCCAAAGTTTATTTTCTCTCTAATGAGGCTATGGGGGATTAAAAGCTGCTTCCCAAACCTGGATTTCAGCAAATTCTGCTTGTTACTATCACAGAAAGAAATATGACCCCTAAATAAGTGTAATTGGAATTACTACAGAGAAAAATCCTGCAACTTGGGTTAGAATACTTTGGGTTGAGTTCTGGTTTGGTATCCCACTAGTTTTATGAAAATCACTTATCTGACACTCAAAAGCAGTCTTGTAAAATAGGAACAATTTTATGAGAAAGTTTCATTTATCCTCATTAGGAAGCCATAAGGATTAAACATGGTAAATTATATAAAAATGCTTTGTCATCTGGAAAATGCTGTTTGTATGTTAGGTAGTTTTCTCTATTCATCAGTTTAGCCTATATAGTATGACTATTGATAGATATAGTTAAAAATGGGAGGATTTCTTTACCACTATTAGTCATCTTTATATTGATTGAGTTGTATTCCCACACCCAACACTAATTAACAAAAAAGAAAAGAAAACAAACAACAAAATTTCACAGAACTCTTATTTCCTCCAGTTCTTCAACAGATTATTGAGACCATTAACTTCTATGTAAGGTTCATTTCACTCCTCTAAAATTCATCTCTACATTTTGCTTCCTTGTAGAGCATTCACTGATTCTCTTACTCATATTATGAGTTCTTTAAATGTCATCCACCTCACACAGCAACTGGAATAGAATCCAATAGCGACAGGTACAGTGTAGATTAGTGCTTTTCTAGGTCTTATCTTGTTTCTTATCAGGTTTAATGCAGATTTTTCACTAAAACAGCAAGATAGCATCAGAGTTTAAATGTTTTTTAAAGAATATATCTGAGTATCTAATAGTAAGTAGGTTTAAGATATAACATTTTTCTGTAGAGTATAATAATTTTGACTCAGTACCAAACCAGGATTTGTAGTCTTGATTTTGTCCAGGCATCTTCCTAATGCATTCCAATGTAAATTTACAAGTTATCATATATCCAAATGGTCATCAGTCAATAGAATCATCTTTCAATACAAAATAGTTATTATTATTAGATTGAGGGGGTTTTATTCATTTTTTTAAAATTCAATTCAAAGTACACCTTGTAATATAAACTTTTACTTTCATTTCATGGAAATATGCTAATTTGCTTAAACATAGGAAAGTTTATAAATATGTGACTATATCTGTTGTAAAATGAGCTGTTTCCTTTGCCTTAAATTAGGTATTTTTCTAAAGAAAAACTTTAGACAAACATTTGTGTTTAGATAGGTCATTTAGGTGATCATTTCAGGAAGCAAGAGTGAGGGATGGAGTAAAAAAAGGAGGAAAAGCCAATATACGGTGTATTACTAAGGCAACTGTGGTGAACTAGGACTTGATTCTCCTCAGGATATTCTGAGAAGCATATGGAATGCTTGTCAGAACTGTCTTCCTGAGGGCTTGACCACTCCTTTCCTCTGCTGGTTGAAAGTTGCCCTTGATACGTTAATTTTCCAAGCTTACATATGCCTACTGAATGAGATTCAGTTTGTTCAAGGTGAGGTGCTGTCAATATATGGAAAATGAAAGCTCATTTTTAACTGCCCACCATAGATTGCACAAGAATTAGAAACCAAAAGGATGCATAGCACAATATCAGATACATTCTTGCATATGCCTTTGTGAATTTCAATGATAAATCACTTATAAAAACATCGTTAAAATCATCCAGGACCCAGTATTACTGTTTTTATTTCTATATTTCTAGTTTATATATTCAAATTCAGAAATTCAGAATATAATTAAAATGGGCCCTCTTGGTTATTTTGTGTTTATCAAAACTGCATATAATCTGAGATTTTATACTATTTGCATGCCAATTGCTCTCCAGAGTTTCCTAGACCTTGGCAAAAGGTATGAGACTTTTGGGTCAATGATAAAGTTCTTCATTACTCACAGGACAGCAGGCAACAAGAGCTATATGCTCATATTGGTTCCCCTTCTTTTCAAACAACATTAAAAAGATACAGAAGAGCAACAGGATGTTTACATTTTGGAGGAAGCTTCCAGAAGTAGCTCTGGAAGATCATTAATATCTCTCCCTTCCCCATATCTCCCATGGTCTGAAGTCATCTCTCTTCCAGTTACTGGATTCGTGCTCTCCCTCCACATCCACAAAATCTGGAGTAGCTAACTTTACTTTTTTTTCCTCCCTCAGTCTTTTCCTGTTCCATCCAGAATTTTGTCTGAAAAGGTCAAGTGAAACAGGGACAAAAGCATATGTATAATCTGTTAGAATTAAGTCTTAATCCACTAATCTCATTCTGGACAGGCCACTATTCAGAGACTATGTCCATTAGACTGGTCTGAGGTTGCTATCAAAGGTAAAGAAAGATACATTATGCCAAAGCATAGGAAGGAATCTTGAAATTTCAAAAGAAGTCTACATAGTTTCCTATAATCTTCAAACCCTTTCACCTGAGATTTTATCCTATTCATAAACAACAAGTTAATTTGTCATAATTTCATAGTCACCTAGGTCAGAGGCAAAGGACTTTATTCATCACAGCACAACACATGGCATGAATTTGATATTCAGTTCCCCCTTTCTCCCCCAAGTCTCAAGCAGGCAATGGAGAAGCAGGCTAAGATGGGGAATATGCACACAGTGAGTTTGTCACAGCTGAGAAACTAAATTTAGGAAACTATCAATTTTTTTAAGACCTCAACTAGCAACCCACCCAACCTTTGCCCTAAATAATGATCTTTATTATTCTGGTTAGGCACCAGATCTGCCTCTCTGTGTCAGAGGGAGAACCTATCTTTATCCCTTTTCAAGTTGTTTGCTCTACAAACATCCTTTAAAAGATAGTACAAAACAGAAGTTGCAAATCTCTTTGCTAAAAAATGGGCAGAAATGTAAGAGACCCAGTGGGGAATCGTCTTCCAATATTTTACATATTTTGGTAGTAGAATTTTTTGCATCCGAAGTGACTTTATTTCTGTAACTATCCCTTACTGTTAGCCATGTTTTGAAATAATGTAGCCTGAGAAGAACGTGCAAATAAAATATTAATTGGATAAGAAATCAAAGATGGTTATTGGACAAATTTAATTTTTGTCACCACTCTGTTTTAGTTAGTTAGTTTGTTTATTCCATTTCTTCCCAGAAATAATATTGAGTTCTGTAGTTACTATGAAAATGGAACTTTTTTATATTATGATCAATGTTGAAAATATTTTACATTTTTTAATGAGGTACATGTATAAATAGTAACAGCCAAATTGGAAAAGAAATTAAAGATAATGGATAAACCAAGTTGAACTTTATAATAATTTTTCCCTACATTAGGCAAATGGTAAAATAAAAAAGTATCCTTTGTTTTATTGTACTTAACTTTTATTTTGAAATACTTTGACTCTCTAAAAGTAGCAAAATTAAAATAGAGACTTCTCTATTTCTTCTAATGATAACATCTTACAAGGCCATAGTAAATTATTAAAACCAGGAAATTTATATTGATGCAATTTTATTAACTCAACTACAGACCTTACGCAGATTTCACATCTACACTTTTGGTTTATAATTCTATGAAATTTCATATGTATAAATTTCTGTAACCATCACCCAAATCAAGATAAAGAATAAATATGTCTATCACCACAGAAAAACTCTTATTTTTTTCCCTTTTATAGTCACACTCATCCCAAGTCCTAACCTCTAGCAAACATTGATCTGTTCTTATTACCACATTTTGTTATTTTAAGAACATTAAATAAATGAAATATTATACAATTATAACCTTTGAGATTGGCTTTTTCACTCAGGATGATTTTTCTGAAATCAATTTGTGTTGTTTTATACATCAGTGGTACACATCTTTCTATTGCTAAATAGTATTCCATTGTAGTGATATACCACATGTCATTTATCCATTCACACATAGAAGAACCTTTTGGTTGTTTCCAGTATGCAGCTATTGCAAATCAAGCTACTATGAAAATCTGTGTACAGGTTTTCATGTGAGTGTAAATTTTTATTTTTCTGTTATAAATAACCAGGTGTGTGATTGCTGAGTAAATTGCATGGTAAATTCTGTTTAATTTTATAAACAAACAAACAAAAACACCAACAACAAACTGCTAAATTGTTTTCCAGAGAATCTGTATAATTTTACTAGCAATATGAGATCTAGTTTATGCATCCTCTCAAGTACTTGGTGTTGTCAGTGTTTTTTATTTTAGCAGTTCTAATAGTGTGTAGTGGAATCTTATAGCTTTGTCATTTCTCTAATGGCTAATGGTGTTGAACATCTTATATTTGTTTATATTAACATCTTTTAAATTTAAATTTGTTTTGTTTTAGCAAAATTCTAATTTGTGACTCTAAACAATAGGTCTTCTTTTGTGCAACTTTTTGATCGATTTCTTGTCATTTTAGAGGAGACATTTAATTTTGTCATTATACGAGAAGCATATGCTTTTCAAGCATTTTAATTGCCCTCAAACATTGGGTTAACACTTTTACACATTGCCTTTTTATTTCATTACTTTTGCTTTGTTATTCCAAGATCTCTTACATATCTCTTTAAATACTGTCTTGATTTATATTGGATTAGCAGCAATTTATAACCTTATACTGCTTAATCAAATTATCTTCTTTCCAACCCTATTTTTATCTGGTCTAATAAACTTTAAAATTATGTTGAAAATTTGCAATAGGGGAATGAGGAAGACTACCATTAGTTTACTAAACTAAAACTCTTTTAAAATTTGAGAAATATATTAGTTTAAAGTAATAGAAGATTGGCCAGGAGTTAAGTAGCTAGGTACCTTCTACAGAAAAGAGATGACATTATACATCCATTTCCTCATTTATTTCTTTCCTTATTCATTCTCTTATTCTGCAAATATTTATTAAGCACTAATTTTGTTGTGAGGCACTATGAAGAATACTAATGTGTTAGGATAATTTTATCCCTCAAGGATCTTACAAGGAACATGGGGTGAAACCGGCTATAGGAAATAATTAAAAAGCAACACCAGCCACTCTGTACTATAGATAAAGACTCCAGACTGATGCTACTAACTGGCTTAACTTCACCAATTTAGGCATTGCGTTGTTGTTGTTGTTGTTATTTTAATCTGTAAATGAAGTACCTTGATTAAAAATTTTCTATGTTTGCTTATACTTCTAATATTCTGAGAATGGAAATCAGAGGAATATTCTTTTAGTTGACTGTCAGAAGGATTCCAGCTGTGCAAAAAAGCATAGAAGTGAATATATTCTGTGACCACTTAGCACTATATTAAGAAATAAATATATAGTTTAAACCTTGACATTGGATTACCTTTGCATGTACATAAAAAATTAAAAAAAAAAAAAACTCATGGAAAGTGATTTCTTGGTCTCAAGATGGACCACAGAGAAAACAAAATTGAAAGACAAGTATCTTGGAGAAAGATAAGCATAGACTCAGGAGAAACCTGGTTGGTGTTGATAGTGCTTCTTTTGTAACAAGCTTTCTCTGTGTTTCACTAATTTGTCTACAAAGGTAGAATTCATTTTTTTGACATATTTTAAAAATTAGACAATGATATAATTATAACTACATTGAATGCTTGTTAAATAGTGTAATTGATATATTTTGCATCCTATTTTATAATTTGAATTCAACTGACCTTGGCATCATATTGTATAAAGATGACTGAAATTCCCAAATTATTTCAGAGAGAGAAAAAAAAGATTCTATTGTGCATTAGGAACAGGAAAAAGAAACATGCAAGGAAAATATAAGCTTAATTTAACAAGTTAAAAAGAGAAAATAAATGTATTGATGTGATTAATGTGATTTCAGTCATTGAATGATTATATTCCAACTACAGTTCTTTCTATATTCAGTGAGAAAATAGGTATATTCAGCATTTCACACATTTGACAGAGCTACCCATAAATAGAACACATTAAAATATATTTTAATAGTTATACAAAGTTATTAGCAAGTTATGAGAACTGGTGTATTTGTAGATTCAAGTAAGTGAAATTTATCCAAATATTAAAACAATATTTTTTGTGTGCAGACTTCACCAATGACAATAACAAAAGTTACATCAAGGAAAGCTTTAAAGATAAAATAGTTTAGTGACTTTCGTTAGCTCATTCTTTGTTCAAAGAATACATCCTTATGGAAGTTTTTACCTAAGTTATTTTCTCAATAGGATTAAACAAATGATAACTAGCCTATTGAATAGTAAATTTTTTTCAGCATTATTTTTGTATAATTAATGGAAAGAATATGCATAAGTGAGATCTGTGAGCTCCTTGTTGACAAGGATCCTGCTCATAAAAGGTTATTACTATATGCTTGAATGAATGGACATGTAGGAAAATCTTTTTCTACATGTTTGTATATATCATTAAATTTATTTTATATTATACAATAACAATAGAAAAGTGATAAAAAAAAGTCAAAGTTCTGATTCTGACTTTAGCTATTATACATTTGACCTTGGTTTATTATTCCTCCTCTTTGTCACTAGGCATTCTGAGTTCTACATAAGAAAGGCAAAACTATTTTTCTAAAGTAATTTTTACATTTAATATTCTTTTTTTCTAAAAATAATATGTAAATATTATAGAAAATTTGTAAAACAAAGCTGTACATAAAAAAGTAATATTTAGACATTATTTTATGATCCAGAATAAATTAATATATTGTTGTATTTCTATAATATACATTTGTATTCATTCTACAAAATTTCATAAACTTTTATATTTATGTTTTATAAATGTAAGAGCAAATTAAAATTGGTATCATGTTGCATATTCTATTTATATCTATGTTTTTATTAATTTAAAAGCGAATAATAGATGACATAAAACATGTTCCTTTTTAATGACTATACAATACAACACTCTATCCAGCAAAATGCAGCAATATAACTACCTTCCTGTTAGACATGCAGAGAGGGTGGATGAAGCTGGGAATAAGAATAAAATTCCAGTGGGCAGGAAGAAATGGTGTCCTGCCAAGGATTTTCTAACTTTTTTACCAACCCAACATGATGACTAATGTTGAGATTTTTCTAGCAAATGTTTATTTACTGTGACTTTGCGTTAAAATGTTACATTTACTTTCACGACCTTTTTTTTCACACTTTGATTATTAACAGGAAGAAAATGATGCTCGAAATTGCTAAATCGCATATCTATCAGTAGGTTTCACATTTCTCTATGAGAATTCTTCCTCTCTGCGTGTAATGTGGTATTTATCTCCTCCTACTTCCTGTGCAGAGTTGTAGTTTGTGAATTGATTTGGAAGGGGGTGTAGTGATGGAAGAGGGAAAGACCATCACTCTAAGATCTTCAGAGTCTAGCTCCCCTACCTGGAAGGGCCAACTGCTTGCTTTTCTGTTGGTATGAAGCATGGATTTCTAAGCCAGGTGAAAAATAAAGAGGGAGAGACAAAATATGTTTCCATTATTTTCTCTTGTCAGTGGTTTTATTTTAGTTTTGGTCAAAATATATAAGTTGGACATTAATTATGTTTTTAATTCAAATTTTATCAACCATGTGGTAATTCTAAATTTCTCTTGAATTCTAGAAAGTTGAGTGTTTGAGTGTCTGATGGTGACACAATTGGAGTCCTTTAATGGTTCTTTAGAAATGATGGAAGTAGAGGTTGGGTCAAAGACCACTGTCTCGACACTATTTTAAACCAGTCTCAAACATCAACTTTTGATAATTTTGCAAGTTGATTTTCCAAAAATACATTCAGTTTCATGTAATCTGAATATTTAACTAATATTATTAGATAAATGTAGTCATTTATTACTTAGGAAATGATACTAATTGTAATTTTAAAAATTATGTTACACAAATCGTTTTAACTTAGTAAAATTCCAAGATCTACTTTAGTAAAATTCTATCATCAATGTAGTGTATGATTTTAATATAAAATGTAAACTCAGAAACAAAATTGTTCTTGTAGCTGCATTAAAGCCATATGTCCTTAAGGTTTCAAAAGATGCAAGTTCTTATTATATAAAAATTCAAAAGTAGTAAAAAATATGCATTTTTAAAATGTAAATAAGAAGTATACTCCCCTTGTCCAGCAACCCTCCACCAAAATAATATATTTCTACTGCCTTCCAAGAAAGCTATTTTGTCTCAAATAAAAAATATATATATAAATAAATATAAAAAGCAATGTAAAAATTAAAACACTTTTTAATAGTAACTTTATTTCCAATGTAGAATGTAGATGCTTTCCAAAGAAAGGCATCATTAAATAGATATTTGCCTTTCAGGGCTTATAAAAAGAAAAAAAAATGTTTGTCTTCAATTACAGGCACAACACAATTGTGTTTCTACCCTAGAATGTAGTCCAATTATATCATTCCTTATATGTATAAGAAAGTAGCAATGAATTTAATTTTTTATACATTGTTATATTCTAAAGAAACACTCTATAAACTACATTTTTCTGTTTCATTTGTATTACAATAGGGAAAGAATTGTACATAGCATTTATTGTAATAGGGTAATAATATTGTTTAACTCTGGGAGCCCTTTAAAAGATATTTCCCTAGTCTATATTGCTACTTTCTTTGATTATTAAGAATTAAAAAAAAAAAAACAGAGATAGGGAAACTAGTTAAAAGGCAACTGAAATAACAAAAGGAAGATTGATTATATGTAATTCTAAGCTAAAGTAATAGCAGTGGGGATAACCTATTGAAATGGATCTTAAGAGACTCCTAGGAATTGTGATCGACAAGAATTAGTGAAAATTTAGATTAGGCATGATTTTGGCTTGGATTATCATATGATTCAGATGGTGATGCCATTCTGAGATAGGAAATAAAGAGGAGGAGAATATTACGTGGGAATAATAATAATAATAATAATAATAATAATAATAATATGAGAGCTGATAAAATAAGCTTTTGAAAATATGTAAGAACAAGTTTGGTCATTATTCTGCCTAAATAATAATTTACAAGATCTTTTATTGCTAATTGCTTAGACAAAGGGAAAGCTAAAGATAAATAAACCCATAGGAAGATGAAAGATTTGAAGCTATGAGACATCTGAATTGCTTCAGTTTTTAAAATATATACATATTTTTATTTTTCAGTAACAATTGGCATACAATATTATATTAGTTTCAGTTGTACAAAACAGTGATTATACATTTACATAACTTATGAAGTGGTCACCCCCCAAAATCTAGTACTCGTCTGACACCATAAACAGTTATTACAGTATTATTGACTATGCTCCTTAGGCTATACTTTACATCCCCATAACTTTTTTATAACTACCAATTTGTACTTCTTAATTCCTTCCTTTTATTTACCCCCTTAACTCCTCTCCCATTTGACAACTGTCACAATGTTTTCTGTATCTATGAGTTTGTTTCCGTTTTGTTTGTTTATTTTGTTCTTTAGAGTCTACGTGTATGTGAAATCATGTGACATTTGTCTTTGTCTGTCTTATTCCACTCAGCACAATATCCTCTAGGTTCATTCATGTCATTGCAGATGGCAAGATTTAATTCTTTTCTTTTTCTTTTCTTTATGGCTGAGTAATATTCTATTGTATATATGTACCACCTCTTTTTTATCCATTCATCATTGATGAAACCCAGGTTGTCTCCATATCTTGACTATTGTAAATAATACTGCAATGAATATATGTATTCACATGTTCCTTTAAAGTAGTGTTTTTGGTTTCATTGGATAAATACCCAGAAGTGGGGTTACTGAGTTCTTCTTTGTCACTTGTTATAGATTTTATTTTAAAATTTATTTTCTTTGGTATAAGTATTGCTACTGCAGCTTTTTTGTTTGTTTCCATTTTCATGAAATATCTTTTTTCGTCCCTTTACTTTTAGTGTGTCTGTGTCATTTGACATGAAATGGGTTTCTTATAGGCAGCATATATAAGAAACTTGTTGTCTTATCCATTCAATCACCCTATCTTTTAATTGGAGCATTTAACCATTTACATTAAAGTAATAGTTGATAGATATGTAGTAATTGCCATTTTGTTATTCACATTTTTACATATTTTTTTCTTCTTCTTTTCCCTCTCCTCTTCTTAAAGTCCCTCGAACATTTTTTGTAATACTGGTTTGGTGGTGATGAACTCTTTTAGCTTCTTGTGTAGAAAGCTCTCTATTCTTTGATTATAAATGATAGCTTTGCTGGGTAGGGTAATCTTGGTTGTATGTCCTTGATTTTCATCACTGAATATTTTGTGCCAGCTCCTTTTGACCTGCAAAGTTTCTGTTGAGAAATCAGCTGACAGTCTTATGTGGGCTCCCTTGTAGGTAACTAACTGCTTTTACAATTCTCTTTGTTTAACTTTTGGCATTTTAATTATGATATGTCTTGGTGTTCATCTTGTTTGGAGTTCTGTGAGTTTCCTGGGCTTGTTTGTCTATTTCCTTTGCCAGATTAGAAATTTTTTTCATCATTATTTCTTCAAATAGTTTCTTGCTCTCTTCTCATTCTGTTACCTCCATGATGCAAATGATAATATAGTTGATGTTATCACAGAGGTCCCTCAAACTACCCCCATTTTTTTGGATTTTATTGTTGATGCTGTTCAGATTGGATGTTTTCTGCTACCTTGTCTTCTAAATCACTGATTTGATTCTCTGCTTCATCTAATGTACTATTGATTCCTTCTAATGTATTCTTCATTCTAACTATTCTATTTTTCATTTCTGACTGGTTCTTTTTATGTTTTCTATCTCCATTTTTATGGTTTTTTTTATCATTTATTAAAGTTCTCAATGAGTTTATGTATTCTTCATTTAAGTTTATAGAGAATACTTATAACCGGGGTTTTGAACTCTACATCTGGAAGATTGCTTATGTCTATTTTGTTGAGTTCTTTTTCTGGAGCTTTGTTCTGTTCTTTTATTTAGGATATGTTTCTTTGTCTCCCCATTTTGGCTGCATCCCTGTTTGTGTCTATGTATTAGGTAGGGCTGCTATGTCTCCCAATCTTAGTAAAGAGGGCTTACATAGGGGGTATCCTATGGTGCCCAGTGGCACAGTCTTCCCTGGTCACCTGCGCCAGGTGCTAACGGTATGTCCCTTGTATGGGTTGTATATGCCCTCCTTTGTAGTTGAGGTGTATTTACTCTTTGCATGTCAATAGGAGGGTCCTTTAGCTACTTGGTTGTGATGACTGGCTGGTGACTACAGTGGAGGAGTTAGTGTGCAGGGGCTGACCCTATGGAGCAGGATTCACTTTAGTTGGGTTCTGGTGCCTGCTCTGTCTGCTCTTTGGTGTGTCATTCTTAGATATGGCCCTGGGTATTGCTCCATCATGATATTAAGCTAGCTACCAGGTGTCACAGGCCCAGTTTAATCCAAGCCTGTGCTTGGCCTGGGGCCACCTGGCATGAGTTACCAAGCAATCCACGGATGGCCCAAATCCACACTGCTAGGCTTAGCCCTGAGAAGCCAAGCTGTGAACTCAAGCTGCCTGCCACCGCTGCTGGGCTCAGGGCTGTTCAGCAAGAAGTACAGGCTCACCGAGGCCAGATTATGCTTTTGGGGGAATTGTGAGCCTTTGAGAGATTGTAAAAAAATCTGTAGCATGAGCCAAGACAGGCTCTTTGTTTGAAAAACCTACTGAAATTGTCTTGGGTGGGCCCACAATTGGGTGGGGAGGGGTCTCAGGGAATCACCAGGGAAGGGAGACCTGTGTTAGTCAGGTTGAAGGAAACTGAGATATGGCACCCATCTGCATCTGAACCCTAGGAAGTCACAACATAGAAACAATGGATTCTGCTGGTACTTCTGTCTGGGACAAAGATGCCCCTCTGGCCATTGCCCAGAAGCTAGGCAATTCATTTTCTCCCCATATTTTCCTGGTACCTTTTGAGGTGCTGCTCTAGAGCGAGAGCACAGAGTGAGTAGGTCCATCAGCAAGTAAGTCAGTGTGTGGGCCCTTTAAAATGGAAGGCTGCAACTCCTGCAGCCCTCCATCTCACTCAGCCACAATCTCTGATGGTTTTCACAGCCAGAAGTTATGGGAACTTCTCTTCCTGGCACTAGAACCCTGGGCTGGGGAACCTAGTGTGGAACTGGGACCCCTCACTCATTGAGGGTTAACTCTGTAGCCAAGATAGCTGCTGTCTTTTATTTGCTACACATGGGTGTGGGGCCAGCATGTTCCATATCTCTATCCCTCCTACCAGTCTCTATGTGCCTTCTGTATGTCCTTAGTTGTAGGACTTCCGTTCAGCTAGACTTCCCATGATTCTCAATGATGATTGTTCTGTAGTTTAGTTGTAATTTTGATGTGGTTGTGAGAGGAGGCAAGAACAGCTTTCACCTACTCTGCTATCTTAACTGGAAATCACCTTGATTTCTCATCTAAGTGAAGATACAAGAGGCTACATCTTTATTTTTAGGAAAGTGTCAACAATTAAAGGAAGGAATCATTGTGATAATTTAATTTCTCCAAAATAATTTAAAAAAGAGAAATTGTACTTTTGAGTAAGAAGAGTAAGAAGTAAAAGATTTAATAAAAGTAATATTTAAATGTATGTTTCAGTAGTCAGTCATGCTTAAATGCTTAAACAATTGAAAGAGATGATTTCTGGTTTAAAATGGTGGGATTATGTTTATGGTTGATTTGCATGAGAAAATCTATGATTCATCGATAACAGGATTGCAGAGAATGCATTCAGTTTTATTTCTTTTTTTTAAATGTAGTTTCTTCAGTCTTACTAGCTTATAGCCAGTTGAACTGAACAAGTGAACAAAAGAGAAAACAACACACCAGAATTTTTTTTGCCCAGATACATCATATAGCTAGCATTCCAACTTGTCTCTGTACCATAATTGTATTTATTTCTCTCATTTGTTTTGTTTGTTTATTTGTTTTCTTATATAGGAAGATTGGTTAGCAAATAACAGTAGTTCATCAATGAAATGAATGGCAAATATTTTATTTTTTGACTACACTTTTACTCTTGAAGAAATTTTCAATTCCTTTGTTTCCTATTAGCCTCTCATCTTACTTTCTTCCAAACATTTAAAATAAGTTATTCAACTATATGAGAAATAGAAAGATGTGTAAAACTTTAGATATCTGCTTTCTAAAAATTTACATTCTGATAGGTAACGAAATATGCAAACAAATGACTAAAATGTTTACTAGCATAAAATAAATAGAAGAAATATGCACATTTGAAGATGGCCTATTTAAATCATAGTTTTAGGATAATAATTAACCTTGTCTTTGAAGAATGTGTGGATTTTTTTTATCATTATTGTCTCTTTTGGATCAAAAGCCTTTAGATATTGGAGTAAAAACTAGAAAAGTCCTAGTAAGAGTAGAAAAATCCTACCTAACTTCTTGAGGCTTGGATTCTAGGAAGAAAATATTAAATTCTAACATGACAAAGACAATACTCAAATAATTATTAATAAACCTTTGGAAACAGTGTGTATCTGCCTGCGCATGTCTGTGTGTTTAGGTACACAAAAATATATTTTGTTCACATATAACAAATAACTCCACCTGTTCATTCATTGACGTTACTGTGACAGTGAGAAATTTGAGAATGAAACTGTTGGAGTAGGTTTTAGTTCATGGCAAAATCTGACTGGAACAGTGAAACATATAGTATTGCCCTGGGGTGAAACTCATAAAACCTCAGCCTGGCTCATTTGCAAAATCCCTGCTGTTAATCTCCCTTTGTGAGCCAGGGTGTTTATATTTGCATGACAATCATCCTGAGTCTGGCTATTTGTCTTTCATTCTGTTCGTGTTTTCTATTTGCTGACGATGCTTATATTCCTCACTTAGAACCTTTATCATTTGTTGGGGAAGGAAGTAGAGTGGTTCATTTAAAATTTTATTCCTGATTAATATTTTTACTTCTCCAAAAATATTATTAGACGTTCTCAAATCTCCACAGTTACTTTAGTGTATAAAGTGAAAAAGAACAAGAATTTTGAAAACATAGTCACTATGTTTTAAATGGTGTGCTAAATATTTTACAAATATCCTTACTGTATTTTGAGGAGATAGTTATTATTTGTTCTAGAAAAACAAGAAAATCTGAGGTTCAAAGATTTCTCACAGTTAATAGATGGTGTGTCTATTTGATTAAACGACCCATGTTTCTTCTTCTAAACTATACTAGTTCATAAAATAATGAGAAATGATTTGAAGAAGTTAGCAACACAGATGCATTATGACCCAATTAAATCCTTTTTTGTTGTGTCACACATTTGGACAGACCAAAATTTATTCTAATCTTTTAGAGCAGAATTATACACTGGGGAAAAAAACTGCTAATAACAATCCATTAAAATAGTATTTTTCTTATATATTTGTGTTAGCATTAAAATGACTTCTTGCCATAGCCTATTCTAAGCTTGAATAAGATCACTCAGAAACTGATGTTTCTTCATGTTTGATTTGCTTTAATACTTGTTTGAGCAAGGATACTAGTTGGATCGTGTTCTGATGACAGAAGTTAGAGATAGAAACAGCCTAGTTGTACACAGTGTGCTGCATCTAGACATGAAGCAGGAAGAGAAGTATAACCAGGAAGGGGATGTTAAAAATATAGAACGAATACTGGCCCAAGACTAGAGAAGACCCAGCATATATGACAGCAGTATCATTTATTGTTTTTGAGTGATTAAGTCACAGAAATGAAAAAGAGGCAACGAAGTATGTCCTAGGTGATATTATAGCTCTAAAAAGTAAAAGAAAAAGAAAAAAAAAAGTTTCTTAGCAGTATTCTCTAGGCAGGTTATAGCAAGACATTTAAATAGAGTACTATACTCGATTATAAATATAGTCCCCATTGAAAATTATATAGCATGATAGATAGATAAGTGGTGAAAATAGCATAATGTTCATTAATATGGCTCTGTATTCCTATGCTCATTAGAAAGTCCTGCTTCCTCAGGGTGTTGAATATACATGCATGACTTGCTGTGGCCAGTGAAGTGTGAGAAGTGTGTCACTTATAGGCAGAGATTTTTAAAGCCAGTATGTGGTTTACCACATTCCCTTTTCCTGACTTAACAAGTATAGAAGTATGCATTGAAATGGGGCAACCATCTCTCTAAAATTCTAAATGATTATAATGAATAATGAACAGATCCTCAAAAGACTTCATGTAACATCAGCTGGAAACAAACCATTATTTTAAGGCATTGATTTGCTTCTTACTGCAGCATAACTTGGCCTACTCTGTCAGATATACATATTGTGAATTTCTCGTTAGTATTTACCACTATATCTCTACCACCAAAAATAGCATCCAGTATAAATATTTATTAAATCGGTGGACTTAATGACTAGACATTTGTTGCCCTCTCTGAGTGTACAGACTAAGATAACATGACAAATACAATATAAAAAAAAAGTCATCTTGGAAGGAGAAGTTATTTATATAATGTATAGACCAGATGTAAGTTCATTTTACTGGTGGAGGCAAAGGTTAACACTCATCAATATAAGGAGCAGAAAGAAGAACTTTGGGATGTCCATTAGTGAAGTAATGAGGCTCTCACTAATCATAAGACTAACAACAGGGATTTTTGAGGTAAAAAGATTCATTTTTTTCTTTTATATAAAAAATGCTGCATAAGGAATTTAGTTGTACTTAGTATGATTATAGTTATGCAACTTTACAGAGAAGTGGACTTATAAATTATTGAGTAATTTCTCTAATCCAGATTTTTTTTTTTCTGTCATTTGTTTTGGGTTTTTGCTTTGGTGAGAGAAGAAAGGGAAATTTTTCCAGCCAGCCATTTAGTTAGAATTATCTTTAGCTATGAAGGAATGATAGATAAACCAAACCCATCACTTCAATATTTGCTTGTCTGCATGTGGAATTTCTATTTTAGAGCATGGTGCAAAAGGAAATGTTTTTCTTTTGAAAATGTCTCTGTATACCAAACAAATTGGTCCCTTTGGACACATCATAAAGTTATATTATTGTATACTCTAATTGTGGCATTTACCAGAGTTATTTTTTTGTAAAGTGATATGTGAAACAGAAAGAGTTGGTACACCTGGGGCCAGCAGAGCCAAACACTAAAAGTGACAATTACAGTGGATATTTTATTATGAATGGCACTGTCCAAGAAAACGGAAAGCTAATGCTCAAAAGTCAGAACTACCTAGTGGTGTGTAGGTTACAGATTATATAGATCAAAACCACATAACAGTGTGGGTTAGGGGTTCTGGGCCATGTTCAGAGCTGATTTGTCAAAGGTGAAATAAGGGTAACCAATAATTTCTTGAGGTCTTGAGGACAGTTCTGAGGTCTGTTTCAGCATTCCTCTGGCTAATCTCATGGGAAAGTAGACAGGGAGTCATTCCACCTTAGGGCTCAAGAGCTGAAACATACCTTAGGTTAAGATGACATCTTTAGCTTACCAGAGGTCTGGAACTTGATTATTAGTCAGGTCTAGGCAACTGCCTTCTGCTGCCTAGGGGTTGCTGATTATCCCAGAAAAAAGCTGATCTCAGAGGTATATAGAGAGATGATTTCTAGAGCTAGGATTTAAAGGTAAATTAATCAAAGTTGAAAGGACCCTCTTTTTCAGGAATATTGTTCACCAACATATTTTAATTTAAAACAGAACACTAAAGGCTTGAGTGTTTTATTTTGTTTTTTTTTTTTTTTTCAATATTTTGGCTTAAAATTTTTGATAGCCACTGGCCCCATTAATTGAACCCATATTCAAAAGATTTAAAATAAATTAACTCAACATTTTGCAGTTATTAAAATAGAAAGTCTGCATTTTTCTTTGAGAAAAACACACATTCAGTCCACCACACAAAAACATCACTTTATCATTTTTTTTTCTGTCCACTGAGTATTACTCAAAAGTGTCTATAAGTTTAAAATTTAATCTTAGCAGTTGTATAATCCTCCCAGGGGAGGAAATTCAGGAGAATTTAAAGAAAATTGGCTTAGCATTGTTTTGAATATAGGCAACAGAACATTTGCTATCTGTGTGCAAGTACATCAGTGAAAATTGAATCAGTGGAAGTCTTGTCCAATGCCATTTAGAAAGTTGTCAGAGCTAAGGGAAGTACTGGAAGAAATATTAAGGAAAGATTCCAGTTCCTTCCATTTTCTACTGTAGAGAAATAAGGACCAAATATAGAAAACTACAAGGTCATTCCAGCAAATAAAAACCAACCCACCATTCTGGGTAGCACATATTATGATTATTCCTCCAGGTACTTTACTCTCTGTGATGACGTCAAAGCATGACTGCAAATTCTTTGACACTTTGACATTTCTCCCACACTCCTGGGGTTATTACTGCTTCAAGCAAAAGATTATAGAAGTAGTTACACTAGATAACTTCTGAGGCCAGATTGTAAAAGGCTAGTTAGTACCCACCTTGTTCACTGATTAGTCACTCCTGAGAGCTATCAAGCAATAACTGACTACTCTGAGGTTGCCATATTGAATAGAATGACATAGCTTATTGGTTAAAAACATAGCTTATTGGTTAAGAACACAGATGCTAGAATCAGACTGTGTAGGATCAAATCCTGTTGTTTACCAAATACCAGTTGTTTAACCTCCAAACATTTACTTAATCTCTTTGTGCTTCAGTTTCCTCATTTACAAAATGAGGAAAGATACTAGTCTGGTACATACCACCTATTGTCTTACCATACCTTATATAGTTGTTTAAAGGGTCAAATGTATGCTTCTTCTCAATTTTTATTAAATTTATTTAAACTAAAAAACAAAACAAACAAACAAAAAATGTTCACTCATTTCTCTTACCACCTACCCACTATCTCTTGCAATCAGAATCTGTTCTCTGTATCTATAAGCTTGTTTTATTTTGTTTTAGATTACACAAATAAGAGCAATCATACAGTATTTCTCTTTCTCTGCCTGACTTATTTTACTTAGCACAATGCCCTTGAGATCCACCCATATAGTCATCAATGACAAGATTTTATTATTTTTTATGTCTGAATAATATTTCATGGTGTGTGTGCGTGTGTGTATGTGTGTGTATGTGTATTACATCTTCATTATCCATTCTTCTTTGATGGTGGACACCTAGGTTTTTCCTATATTGTGGCTATCGTAAACAATTCTGCAATGATCATGGTGTACATGTCTTTTTGAATTAGTGCTTTTGTTTTCTTTGGATAAATGCTAAGTAGTGAAATTTTTTTGAGGCACTTACATACTGTTTTCTATAATGGCTGTACCAATTTACATTCACATGAACAGCACACAGGGGTTCCCCTTTTCTCCACATCCTCACCAACACTTGTTATTTCTTGTCTTTTTTAATAAGAGCTATTCTAACAGCTGTGAAGTGATTTTCATTTCCCTGATGATTAAAGATGTTGAACATCTTTTCATGTATTTCTTAGCCATCTGTATGTCTTCTTTGAAAAAAAAAAAGTTTATTTAGCTTCTCTGCCCATATTTTAATTGGATTATTCTTTTTCTTGTATGAGTTCTTTAGAAATTTTTAATATTAGCCCCCTATCAAATATATGATTTACAATTATTTTCTCCCATTTAGTAGGTTGCCTTTTTAGTTTGTGGATTGTTTCTTTTGCATTACAGAAGCTTTTTAGTTTGATGTAGTACCACTTATATATTTGTATATTTTTACTTTTATTGACTTTGCTCTTGGGATCAGATTAAAAATAATAATTATCAAGACTTATGCCAAGGAGGATACCACCTAATTTTTTTTTTCTCGGAGCTTTATGATTTCAGGTTATGTTCAAATCTTTATTAGACTTATCAAAAGCCTTTTGAATTAATCTATATGTATAATGTAAGATAGTGGTAATGCTTTATTCTTTTGCATGTGCCTGTTCAATTTTCCCAACACTGTTTATTGAAGTGACTATCCTTTCCCCATTTTATATTCTTGGGTCCTTTATTTTAAATTAATTGACCAAACATGCATAAGTTTGTTTCCGGGTGCTCTATTCTGTTCTATTGATTGTGTGTCTGTATTTATGCCAATACCAAACTGTTTTAATTACTGGAAACATACATATTACCAAGACTGAATTGTGATAAAATAGAAAATCTAAACACACTAACTACTAGCAAAGGTACTGAATCAGTAATCAAAAACTTCCCATCAAATAATAGTGTAGGACCAGTAGGCTTCACTGGCAAATTCTACCAAACACATAAAGAGGAATAAATACCAGTCCTTCTTCAACTCTTAAGGAGGGAAGGGACTCTTTCAAACACATTTTACAAAATCAGCTAACTCTAATACCAAAAACAGACAAGAGTGACACAAGAAAAGAATATCAGAAGCCAATATTCCTGATGAAGATAGATGCAGAAATTCTCAACAAAATGTTAGCAAACCAAATTTAACAATATCTTTTAAAAGGTCATGCATGATGATCAAATGGAATTTATTCCAGGGATTCAAGGATGGTTCAACATCTGTAAATCAGTCGATGTGATATACCACATTAACAAAATGAAGGATAAAAATTACATAATCATCTCAATAGGTACAGGAAAAGCATTTAACAAAATTCAGCATTTATATATGATAAAAACTCTGAACAAAGCAAATATAGAGGAACCATAACTCAGCTTATCAAAGGTCATAATAGACAGGTCTACAGCTGACATCATACTCAACAGTGAAAAGCTGAAAGCTTTTTTTGTACACGTATAAGACAATGATGCCCACTTTTATTGCTCTTATTCAAAATAGTATTAGAACTCCTAAGTATGGCAATTAGAAAAAAAGAGAAGTCATCCAAACTGAATAGAAAGAGATAAAACTGTCAGTATTTGCAGATGACATGATCTTATATATAGAAACCCTAAAGATTCCACCAAAAAACTCTTAGAGCTAAGAAACAATTCACTAAAGTTTTAGGATATAAAATCAATACACAAAGATCTGCATTTATTGGCACTAATAATGAACCATTAGAAAGAAATTAAGAAAACAATCTTATTTATAGTTGCATCAAAAATAAATAAATAAAATACCTAGAAATAAATTTAATCAAGAGAAAAAAAAACAATCTATATCCTGAAAACTATAAGACATTGATGAAAGAAATCAAAGAAGTCACAAATAAATGGGAAGATGCTCATGGATTGGAAGAATTAATATTGTTACAATGTCCACAATACCCAAAACAATATACAGATCCAATGTAATTGCTATCAAAATTTCAATGACATTTTTCACAGAAATAATTTAAAAATCCTAAAATTTGTATGGAAACACAGAGGACCCCAAATAACCAAAAAAAATCTCGAGAAAGAGCAAAGCTTGAGGCATTATACTCCCTGATTTCAAACTACAAAACAATTCAGAGTATTTCAACATACAGAAGGACAAAGTTGATTGATGACTAAACCAAGTGAAGAGAATAATTTGGAATAGTAGGAACAGAAGTGAACAAAAAATAATATATAGAGAAAGAGATTTTGTTTTTATTAGATGACATAGTAGAAATCTGCTCAAATTTTTCTTCCTGCCAAATTACGGCTGACTTCTCAACAAACACTAATGAAAGAAATCAAACAATGATGTCTGCAGTATGACGGTTCTGTGTGAGCCTAATATCACTGAAAATATTAATTGTTCAATTCAGCTGTGACAGTTAAGTATATAGTCATAGCATCAAAGGAAGTCCACTTGAGAGCACAAAAATGGTTTTCTCCTCGAGGGCGTGACAGAAGTTATGGGATCAATTAGGTGCTGAAGAGCCTGTGACTTTTTAGCTAAATGGCTTTTCCTTAACTTTACAATGCTTTTAGCAGTATATACCTAGTCCATCTAGGATTGGTTAAAGTAAATAGAGCAAGAATTTATAAATTTTTTGGACATGGCTTTCTGGAAATTTTTCTGTAAGCCATATATCTGTCAGTATAAAATGGAGATACTTCATGACTAAAACAGATTTTTTTCTAAAAGATGTGCACATTTCCTGGGAACCCAATATGTTAAATGTGAGCCAGCCAGTGTTCTAATTTGGTAAGAAAGAATATGAGAAGAAATGAGCTTTTACAGACTTCTGGCTTCACCTATGCCTTGCAATTACATGCATCCTTTAAATTATTGTAAATCTGATACTGTATAAGAGCTCTGACAATTATGAATGTAATTTGACAACCCAATCTTTCGTTTTATTTCATTCATCCATTGGTATAATATCCTGTGCCCCATTTCTTACCAATTCACTTAGGAACAGTGAATTCTTAAGCTTCTGCTTGATGCCTCATCAATGAAACTGGGCAATATGACACCAAGCTCTCCCATTTCATCATCACCACTCCCCACCTTATTAATCTAAAATTCCTGGGACCCATGCTATCCTATGCAAGTATTTTCCAACTCTTTAAGTAAACTTCTCTAAACAGATGCCTGAAAGGCACTAGCCTACCAATTTACTTTAATTGGCCTCCAGGAATGTATTTGCAGGGGGAATTCTGTTTTGGAGAATATTGCCCATGCGGAGCACAGATTGCTTGATTGTCTGATTTTAATCCCAAGTCTTTCTTCCTATTGGAGGGTTATGCTCCTCCTTTCTTCCTTGGAGGTCACCTCCACCCCCTGCTTTCCTAAAGGGAGAGAATGGACTGCTGTTAACCATTTCTTCTTGAAGTACATCATGCTCACCTTTCTTGTAATAAATTCTGACATTTTGGGGTAGTGAAGATTGAACCTAATATAGCACCTTTTGGTCTTCTCTTTCATTTGTAGCTTGAAGAACACCCGGAGCAGTATCTTGGGCAGGGATTTGTCATTCTCAAGGAGGACATATGCAGCCTCAAGTGGCTCAAGGCTCTGCCTATGAGGGAGTTGTAGACTAGAAGTACAAGAGAAAGCTGTTCATGTTGTAAGATGTTCTTTACACTCCAACACCTTCCATTTGAAATAAAAGGAAATTACTGATGGAACTGAAATCCTGCTTTATATAGGTGGACGCAAAGGCTAGCAGGCTAGCAAAATGTTAAATCATAATGACTAATACAATCTTAGTGTCAATTGACTTACTTATTGAATCTAAAAAAATTTAGATTTCATATGTAATAGTGGTTACTCAAGCCATATCAGTCAAAGGAAACCTAGTAGGATGAGTATCATAGCTTAACACTGATATCAAAATACTTGTTATTCTGACACCTATCAAGAATAAATGCTATAATCCAAGCAAATTATGGTTCTATTGAAAATTCTTCTCATCTTTCATGAACTCACTTCAGCCATTAAACATTCTGCCTGCTCTCCTTTCCTTACTATTATCTCTATTAGAGAAACTCTACTTTTATTCTGTTTGGTAATTTTTTAGTGTCACTTTTTGTCATTTATAATGGTTCTAATGAGAACTTCATTCACTTGAATTTAAGAAAAAGGTATTTCACGAATAGGGATATTTTACCCCTAATTAGCATCATAGCTACATTCTTAAAGTCCTGAATACCAGACCAGACTTTTCAAAGATTATGTACTCTTTTGTCTAGTACAGGAAAAAGGTTTCCTCTATATGCCTTTAGGTTCAATACTGGAAGCCCCAAAACAGGGGAAATAAGATAACTTTTTTTTGCAAATGATTTCTCCTGAGGGCAGGACTGCTTTTCACCAAATAGATGTCCTTTACACCTGTAGATTAGTTTCATGAGACTGTTGAGAGATACATCTGCATACGTTGATCTGTGAAGCCACAAGGTCCAATTCATAACTGTTACTAGAACTGAGATGATCCCTGAATGGATATTGCTAGGAAAGCAACTATTTTTGAACAATATCTCTGTAGGACCATTTGACATTATTTGGCATAGCGACGTAAATCTTTCTTCTAAAAGCAGGCTAAAAGAAAACTGTGCCTCAAATCAAAATATCAGTAAAATGTACCTGCAAATGTGGATTGGCTTGACAATTAATTTTTTGAAGTAAATGGAAAATATCTAAGTAGAAATCCCTGAAGTTATGCTGAAATTAGCAAAAGTGCCTAATATTAAGTTCCTTGGATTTTATTTCTAACAAAATACATTGTCTGTTTATTAATACATATTTTACTTTTGAATAAGCCTTTGTATGTGAAACGGTGGAATTGGACATAAACAAAATATTTAGAGCAAGTGTTCCTCTTGCTTCTACTTACTGTCCATATGAAAAAACAAGAAAACAACTATTATTCTCTTTCTAGAATAGTACCTTGTATCCAGTCAGGGTCCTGAAAGAAACCTCAAGTTGTTCAAGAATTTAATAAAGAGACTGCTTTCCAAGGTGTCAGAAAATTTTAAAGACGTCAATAAAAGGTGTTAAGGCACTTAAGATGTGAGAAACAGCAGGAAGCCATTATCATCCCTAAGCCTGAAGAGCAAAATGAGGAAGTACATCTATAAGAGCCCAGCAAGACCTGGAACCATGAGGAAAGAGCTGCCTGGCTGCCTGAAAGGAGCTATAACCCTGGAGGAATGTATCTTTTACCAAAAAATGCAAGCCAGAGAGGAAAAGAAGTGGAGAATAAAAAGCTCCAATGCCTCTTTCTATCTGATTTCTTGCTGGTGACCTTCACCTGCTGAACTCAATCAGAAGCTAGCTAGGAGGGTACTCAGGTTTGCAATCCACAGGGATCAGCCTTCTGCAGCAAAGAGCAGAGCAGAAAAAGGTGGTGGGAATAGAAGCCAGAAAATGGAGAAAAAATTAGCACAGCTCTTATCTTTACTTTAGTTTTTGTTTTCATACTTCAAGCAAATGGTAGTAATTCTAGTCCCTTTAAAATGCAAAGTAGGCAGGAAAGTGGAAACATATAGTTGAAACACTGTTTATTGATAGCATAACATCTTCTATACTATACATATCTTATTGCTGCCAAGAGAATAGAAGACCAAATAGATTAAACTCAAATATACACACACGTTATATTTACACGTAATTGCATGTGTTGGTGTGTGTTTGTTTATATGCTCTTGTTATCTCTAGTTATCACTTGTCCTCCAACAAGATTTATTCCCCATGTGCTTAATTACCCTCTTGATATATTTCTGAAGAAATAGAAAGTTGTCTATACAGTATTCTCTGCAGTGTTTTTTAGAGTAATTATACTTATTCCTATATTACTTTTAAAAGTTTTGTGAAGAAATTGAAAAATTGCCACTTGACTTTTATAAATAAAACCTGTAACGTAGTAACATTGGTTTGCACTACAAACTGCTTATTCAGTTATTCCAAATTAATATACTTTCATTATATTTAAGTAAAAACAGATCTCTGTCAAGCATAGTGATATAAAAAAGAAATGTGATATAACATAAATGTAAAGAAACCCCTATGAAGGCCATTGGGAAAGGAGAATGAATCAGACAAAAGAGAATACAAAGAAAGAGAAAATATAACAGGTAATAAGAGTAAATTAGTGAGATGAATAACAGTAAAATCTCATAGAGCACATATTTTGTGCATCATGGAATGCAAATTCCAATGCCAAAGTGAAAAAAATAAAAAAAGAAAACATTTAAAAAGAAAACCAATCTTTTATAATAGGTAAGCTAGCAAACCAACACTATTTAATCCATAGAGTTTGAACCATCTTAAAAAATAGTTTGTTAGAACAATAATGTATGCACTATCACTTAAATATCTGAGAGAAGTATAGGTGTATCATTTCTGTGATGAGAAACTTTTTGGTGATAAACACCTTTCATACAATATAGTCTACTTCTCCGCAGATGTAGAACTCAATGCTAGAGGTATGTTAAATAAAAATAAAGATTTATTTATTGTATTCATTTATAATAAATATTTTAACTGCTTATAGTTTGATTATAAACTATAATAAAATATAGTTTTATTTTTATTGAGGTTTAATTGACATATGACATTATATTAGTTTCAAGTATACTATTTATAATTTTAATGGCAAAACTTTTTGGAATAAATGAATAGAGATTGAAGGGCAGTGAGAACATATTATTACTTTATATAAATCTAATGTTGTCTACATTAAAATAATAGCCACAGTGAAACTTCAAAAGCAAAAGGAAAAGTTATTAACTTTTTTGACAGTTAAGTGAAAAAATCATTTCTATAGTCTACTACATTTTCTTTGGAGGCAGAGCCAATCTGTCTGTTTGCTCAGCACTCAATGATTTTGGAGAATATTAGTCAACAAAAAAAGCACTAATGGCTTTTGGAACATTAGTCCGAGAACCATTTTCCATTTAGTCTGTAGTTACTTAATCAAGTATATGCTCACTTGTCTATTTAAGCTGTAAAATCCTACAATGAAGATGTAATTATAATTAGCATTGCTGACCAGTTAAAAGGCATAAACAGTAGTATGCCTATCAATATGCACTTTCTGTTTGCTGACATTTCCAGTTATACCAGATAGTGAATTTAATGATGACGCCTTGTGGTACTTCTAATGAATTTTGTGCCTGATGGTACTTTTATAGGGCCTGTAGCATCGTAGAAGGATGAAGGGTGACTTAATCATGGTCTTTTAGCATATGAAGGGTCATGAAGTGTATGATCATGAAGCAACCAGCTGTTACTCATTCAAACAAGAAATAGATTTTAACTGTAATTAGAGAGATTTAACTTAGATGTGAAGTAGAACTTCCTGATAATGAAATATATTTAATGAGAGGAATGATGAGACATGCTATAGAATATTTTCTTTTTTCTTGAGGATAAAATATGTTAATTTGTATGAAATCCAAGTGTATTCTTATTTTGTGGATGATATTTCAATTCCCTTTCACATCTATGAGTCTGTATTTTTCATACTCCAAAAAATACTTGGTTTGAATCCTAGTGTTAACTTATTACTCATGTAACTTCTGGTTTGTTAGTAATTTGCTTAGTTTGATTCTTGACTGGAGGAAAGGTCTAAAACACTATTAATTCTAAGGTAGGATTGAATTTGCTTTTTTCATTTTTCCTCCATGAAAATGAGACCAGACAGGTCAAAATGTCCTTTTAGTAGGATCCAGATTTTATTTCTTTATTTTTACTTTGGAGTGCCAGAATAATGGAGACATGTGCAACAGTAAGGAGTAATATAAAACCCTCAATTACTTCTCTAGAGGTTTATTTTTTTATGTAGACACTGACTAGGAATATCTATCCTTCATAGCATTTAATAAGTGAAGAGAAGGTAAAAGACCTTGTTCTAGTTTAGGCTCCTATAATTACTAACTGTAAATAATCCCAAACTAAGCCATTTAATTTTTCTGAGTTGTACATGCCTCCTTTAAAAAAGAGGTTAGGGAACCTAGCATTGATAGATAAATTTTGATGTCATGAGGAAACAGAAGACAATGTTAGAAGATTGGAAGAGATATAGCTCAAAACATTGAAAGTAAAATTTTCTGCTGCAGTAGTTTATTCAACCCTGAGTATTAAGTGGGAAAAGGTAGTTCTGATCAATGAGAAAAGAATGAGATGGAATCAAGCCTGGGGACACTTTCTTAGAAACTATTTATTTCATACATAGTATCTTCCAGGCCTTGTTCAAGATACTAAGAATTTATCAGTACACAAGTCCAATAAGTTCTTTGTCTTCATAGAATATTGAGAAAATGATAACAAAGATAATCACATAATAAACAAGGTAATTTCAGAGGGTAATGCACTAAGAAGAAAATCAAATAGGATGAGGGGATGATAAAATTAAGACTATATGGAAGAGATGACTTGATGGTCCAGAAAGGCTTCTCTAAGGTCACACACAGCACTATCCCTATAAAATAGGAAGAAGTCAGCTATGCAAAGATGGAAGAGAAGCCCAGTTAATGGCTAGAAGTAAGGAACTAGACTGTCTTTAGGCTGTATATTACCACCTCTCTCCATCAAATTTATAGAGCCTTAAGGTGTAACATTGACAAAGTTTGGGTTAGATTCTGTTTTGGGCTTTATCAGTCACTAATTGACCTCTGCTCATTAATTTCTTTATAGGTAAAAAGTAGGAGAGGGAGCAGGAATATTATGAGGAATTGATTATTTTCACTTTTCACTAAAATACTATTAATTCCTGTCTTGCCTATTTCATGGGGTAGCTTTAAGGATAAATGAGATAATGAATGGCTAAAGCAATTATTGAAGACAACTCAGTGGGATATTAATATGAAACAATTTTTTTTTTCTAATCACTGCTTTTGAGTATGCTTTTTTTTAATGTCTACTTTCTCTGTCTGTTAATGACATTGCATGCAGATACTATGATTTGTCTGGTCTCTTTTAGTTATTAACACTTAATCAAATCTAGTTAAATATTCAAATCACACAGCTTATTAAGTCTCCATTGTCTTCTATTTTGAGCCTTAGCTACAATTCTAGTAAAACAGGGAAACTCCCATTCAACATTTTGATTATACTTGTAAAAACAAATTTTTAAACAATTAGCACTATAAAATGGAAAATGCAGTTGTTACTAACAGTGGCTTTTTCAATTCATGAGTCATTTTTATGCCAGAGCTTAGGGAAGGAAAAAATACTATCATATTGGTAGCCAACCAGGAAGCTTAACTCTATGCGAGTGACTGTTAGGAGCTCAAGAACTAAAACTGAATCCAATGTTTGCAAACAAGGTAGGAGAACTGCTAGAATCAGTTCAATCATTAATATTTTGCCCGGAAGTCTAGAACAGCTGTCAACATGGCAACTTCTCAACATTCAGAGGTCTGTAATGAGACAGCATCTAGTGAGAAAATATCAAGATAATTTCACATTTCAAATATGGAAATCAGGACACAGCAGTTAAAGGAGTTTGGAAGATAATTAGAATGTTTTAAAATCCAGATTTTTGTTATAATTGCCAGATTGCTTGTCGATGCTTTATAATCAATGCCTTTTAGGAGAATAAATACTGCATTTTAGAAAAACACTACCACTTTGTGTTGTATTGCACACTTATAAATTTATAAACCTATTTGTTGGTATATTCCTACACACTAAAACCAGCATCTAACCAATGCATTGAATAGTGAATTATCTCATTACTTAAAGAGAAAATGATTTAAATTACTCCAGTTTGCTATATGTAGATTGCCATTTTTTTCTGTTCATTAAAAAGAAGACTAAATCAATTTTCTAAGTTTCTGTCTAAAACTAAAGATGTCATAAAAGACCAATTTTTTTGAGACAGGTTAAAGAAATGTATTAATTTTAAAATTCTATGCATACTGTAATTTTTATAAACTTTTTCTATGAAAAAATAATTTAAATCTCTAGTATGTTTAAATTAAAAATTCCTACACAATTGTTTTATAGTATTTCTATTTTTCAAAAAGCTATGGGATGTTTTTGTTTATTAAGGCATTTTTCTCTTTATGTAACAAATATTTGATCATCATTCTGGAAAGAAACAGAGAAAGATTTTTTTAGATAATTTCATTAGTAGACATGCTCAAAAACCAGAAAGCAATCACTTTTATAAAGAAGATTTGCATGTCTGTTTATATGCCAAAATTTAAACTTTTGCTGGCCACAGCTTTCTTTCCCAGTGAGTGAAAAATTCTTATTCCCTCTATATATACTAAAGAAAACATTCTCAAAGTTCAGTATTCTATTCCAGTAAATAAGCTAAATGAAAGGAAGAACAAGTATGTATATGTAAATATGTATGTATACATGTACATACATTTATATATATGCATATTTACAGTTCAGTTGAAGAAAGAAATTTTAGAAGAATAAAACAATATGTAAACATTTAGACAAATGAATTGATTTAAAACATTAGGAAATAGTACCCTGGAAGAAAAAATAAATATATAAATAATCATCTAAAATTAAAAAAAATAAATAAAAAGTAAAATTCTATTGCAGTACCTCAGAAGTTCACCAAAACTTTATATCTAAAATTTCCTTTTCCTTGGGAACTGACATTATAAGCCCTCAAATTATCAAGAGCTTTTGAAGCATAAATAAAAGTTGAACTTCATTATGAAAATCTATTAGTTTCGTTTGGCATGCTAATATTATTTAAATAAAATTAACTCATGTTCTATATAGGATTGTAGGGAAGTAATTACTATTCAGACCGTTTTTTTCCCTTCCCAGGGAAGAGAATGCTATGATAAAATGCCTTAAGAATTCCTTCTGCTTTATTATATTTCCATTAAGAAGCATTATAGGAAGTATAGACAGAACTTTCTAAATATGTAGGTTTGTACTAAAATAAGAGATTCAAGAGCAGCATGATAAAGCAATATATTTGCCCCTTATTTAAAAGTCTCTGGGCGCAATTAATGTATACCTTGGCACTCTGATTTGAAGTTTAAATTTATAAAAGCTGCCGCCTAATATATTCAAGGTGAATCAAAAGATTTCTGGTGTTATGTGTGTTTTAAATGTAAGATAACTACTAAGAAAATTTATAAATTCCCAGAACAAGAATCATCCAAGGAGGAAGTAGATGTGGTCAGTTATATTTATGTTATTGTTAACACTAACTGTTTTTAGCAGCTCTAGCATTAGGTCCTTAAATATTTTATTTTATCCTCACAATAACCTTATGATGTAGGTTGGCTTTTGTGTATTTTACCATTAAGGAAATTGAAGCTTAGAAAATTTGCTGACTAAAGTCCTGCTTTCAGTACTACTAGGAAAAAGTAAATGTCCGTTCTTACTCTGTCTTATTCTAATTCTAAACTCTCTGCTATCTATAGATTAGAAAGGCTATAAGCTCTATAGTTTTTCAGTTGATGTAGGAATTCAATTTCTCATCAGTTGCCTTGTACTTTTGGAAATACTTACCTTGTAAAAGTTGTCTTGAAATATGTGTAACAGAGATTTCCTTGGGTTTGTCAAAGACAAAATTCATAGATAATTTATGATTCCTGGGGAAGCCTTTTTTTTTTCCTTCAAAAAAGCTTAATTCAAAGAGCCCTGCTTTCAGAGCTATAGGATCCCAGGATAAAAAGAGTTTGTGATATGACTGTTGACAATTCTGATGGGATAGCTTTGGGTTGGTTTTAAGAAGTTACAAGGTCTTGTGTTTGATAATGAAAGAAAGAGGATCATGGTTTTTCTGAAGATGTAAAACTTTAAGGTGGCCAAGTAATTTATGGCTACTCTGTTGGAATTCAAAGCATTTAAATATAAAAAGAAATCTCAGTTCGTGATACCTCCATGTCAGAAAGAAAACATTTTTCACTTTTAGATTTCATTTTGGGCTTAGCTTTATTTCCTATGGCACAGATTTGTCCAAATAATTAGCTTTAAGACATTTGACTCAGTGTCATTAACTTGATGTTTTGTTACATTTATCTTTTATTATTTATGGTGCCACAACAAGAGGTGATGATTGTGAGTGCATAAAGATTTTGTTTAAGTTCAACAAAAATAGAACCATAAGGCAGAGTTTACTTTACTCTAGAGGCTTTGTGAAGTCCCTAGTATTCTATTTTTTATCATCTTTATAGGGTAAGAAATATTTTTATTTCCTTTATCAGTTTCTGAATTTTAAGGCTAGAAATCAAAAACACCAACCAATTTTACTCTATAAAATCTGTAGAGTAAAACTCTATGTTTATTATGTTTTTCCGAAGTCCCCAAATGTTGCAATATTTCTGGCCAGTCAAGAAGTGATTTCTTTATTACCTGAAAGACAAAGACTTACCAGATCAGTTCCTAGTAGGTATTTGTATTATTGCTATCACATAAGAAGAGAATTCCTTGTTCTTAGTAGTTGGTCTGTCATATGTAATTAAATAACACCTTTTAACATGACATTTCTGAGAAAGGTTATGGTTACCAACTTTAAACAAAACAAAACAAAACAAAAAACTACATTGCCATGCAAAGTAAATTGATTCGATAAAGGCATTTTATGATATTTGACCATTTTTTTGGTATAATTTTATAGAAAAGGTCAATATCAATCTATGTCAGACTTTTGACATAATCAATATCTTGAATTCTCTTGATAAATCTTTATCTTATAATATTAATATTCCCCATGAGATTTCTTTTTTCTTCAGTTCTAGAGGGCAAGTTAGAGAAATAAACTATTTAAGGAATATTTCATTTCAGATTATACAAGTATAGTCTGAGACATTGAAAAAGAATGACACTGAAGAAAACAAATAAGATTTCCTAATATGCTCATCAAAAAAAAAAAATCCTACCCACAATCAAATATGACTTATTAATGGAATTCAGTCCCAAAGACATATTTTTGTTCTGCCAGACCTTGTATTAATCATCTTCTTTCTCAAAGTCATCTGTTTATGTGACAAAGGAGTCCTGGTTTGGTATCCTGTTACAGTGTGGAAGGTATCTACTCATGGTGGGAAAAACAATTTAAACCAAGGATACTGTACCCATCAAAGTGTTTGTTCTCCCTAGTATCAATAGTCAAGAGTACCTTACATCATACCATAAAAATGCTATCATTCTTTTCTATCATTCTGATCTAAAACTTATATTTTAGGTGTTAGAAAAAGAAAGCAACCACTTGATGGTAAAATTATATGACTCTGCTTAAATGATTATAATAAAAAATAGAATTGAGCACAGTGAATTCCCTTTTAGAATATAATACATAACTATTTAATAAAGATTTGATCAGTGATTATACAGATGGTAAGAACATGTCATGGAATATAAGGATCTTAACAAATCTCTAACACCTACTAGTCCATCCAGGAAAGTACATGTTACTATACTAATTGGAACTTTACAAAAGAAGCAAACATGTTTTTTTGTTGACAAAGTTATATAAGTAAAAACTATTCTTATTGACTCAGTTTATTTCATTTTCTTTCTTTTTGGATGTTGATGTCCTTAGAAATTGTTTTGTAATTACATATTTTTTCCTAATTAATTAATTTTAATATTCATTAAAGATCTTTAAGTTGATTAAAGTATGGAAATTGAATTTAAGTTGACATTAAAGAGTAACAATAACAGTTGATAATAAAAAACTGAAGAGAGGTAAAGTTTAAAAATTTACCCATCTAGTGTAATGGAGTGAATTAAAAAATTTATGGCATTACCTAAAATTCAAATGAATAGATGCTTTTAGAGGACCTAAGTTGTTACAATTCCACTTGGTCGAACATATATTTGCATTTTGATATATTAAATATTTTATGGAAACAATGTTAATTTACTTGACATGTAATCAAATTAGAAAAGTTAAAATAATACTTCATACAAATTAACATAATTATATATATATATAAACTATTATTATACTTGCATAATATTTCAGTTTGCAATAATATCAAGAAAACAAATGAAGTTTTAAAAAAAATCAACCCAGACCGGTTGGTCAAAAGATTAACTTTAAGCAACATAAACTTAGATTTTATAATTCCTCTATAGGAACTTATTAACAAACAAAATGTTTCAGAAGTTTTAGTTAATGTTTTTTTAGTTATTTTTGCTAACCTAATGTCCGTTTGCAATTCTTTTTTCATGTCTAGCAATCAGATGTTTCAAAAATAGCAAAACTAAGGTTTCTGTGAAAATCTCTTATTCCCACCTTCAAGGAACGACATGATTTAGAGCTAAAACTATGTTTTCTTTATTTTAGGGTAATTCTTGAATTCTCTGTTAGATTTATATAGGGTTTTAATAAACAGTAAGTCAATCAGATTAGGGGTTCTTCAAATTCTTTTTAGGCACAAATAGTAGTTCACTAGAGCTCTCATGACAGAATACTAAGACTGGTGGCTTAAACAACAGAAATCACCAATGAAGGATTTAAGACTGAATCATGAAGCAATAAAAAATCTGAACATCAATTACTAGATTGAATCAGTAATAAAAGAATAAAGGTAGGCACACTAGAGAAAAGTGAGATGGCCATTAAAATAGAAATAATTCTAAAGACTGTGAACCAGAAATAACTACAAAACAGATTAAAAGAAAGCAAGAAATATACTACTAAACTTTGAGACTCACTCTGAGAGCCCAGGTCAGCATACAAAGGATTTATGAAGTGAACTTTTTGACAACAGAAGCAACTTGGTGAATTCTTAAGGGCTTCTAAAATTGACCTCTTTTAACTATTTTCCATTTTTGATCAACGGGTGAAGTTTTTATTCCTTTGTGATAAAATAACAATTAAAAGAATACTATCTCTTGAGATGCTAGTATTTTGCAAATGTAGGTCTTTTGAAAATATCAATATTTGGAAAGTGAAAAAAGAGAAAGTGAATAACTAAGTTGATATTATATGAAAAGATTCAAATGTACTTTATGGGCTTAAATTTATGTAGCCATCATCACCATAAAACACTTTTCTAAAACTTAAGAAGTCCAGAAGACTGGGTTTTATATCAATAAAACAAAACAAACAAAAAATGGAGACTTGTTTTATCAATTGACTAGCTGTCATTTTAGAAATATATCCATTTACTATTTGATAATGCTCAGAAAAACTCACCTCCATTTTCTGTTTTTCTTTTTCTTTTTTTAAAATTTTTCCTTTTATTTTATCCTGAAAACCCAGAAATATCATATAATCAAGAGTTGAAATTGTATAGTTAAAGCATGACATTTGAAATATCTGGTAAGATTTTCAGTAAAGGTCAATGTCAAAAATAGACATCTTTTATTATTGTGCTCAGCATAGAATGGGCAAAGTCCTCCAGTATCCATAAATTTAAAGAAAAAAAAGAAAAAAAAATATATATATAAAACAATATGATCCTATGTGTACTAAGATAAAGAGCACTGGATATAACTATTATTAAATATTAAAAGTGAGATTATAAAATACACAGATTTTAGCAATGGAAACTAAATGCCTTGAATAAATATTTAATATTAATTGAGCAAAATAATTATATTACTTGTTAATCCTAGTTGATAAGTAAAAGTAAAAATGAGTAGGATAATTTAAGTAATCTACAGTCACTGAAAGGAAAAAGGAATTTTTTTAGTGCATTTTTTTTCCATTAAAGATGAAGACACAACTTTTTATCATTTTTTTTCTCAGAATGAATGTAGCCCAGTAGTTAAAATTTAAGTCAACTTTTACTAGCATTTTTAAAAGTTTACATATGCTTTTTAACTTTATGCTTTTACATAGACTAAATGTGTTTTTTCTCGCCAAATGTTCACTGCCTTTTATTTTGATAATAGCCATTAAATTTTCTTCTATACAATATAGATTTGGATGGGAATTATTTTTATCTCATTTTATCCAGAATATACTTGAATAATCATAACCTAATCTAATCAGAATATTTTATCACCTCAGCCACAATGGTTTAGGCAAGGGTATGACTCTATTTAGGTCAATGATTATAAAGATTTATTTGGAGAAATATTATTAGCTAATGCTAGAATGCCAGATTTTCTTTTAAAATGTTTAAATAGATTAACCAATCCTTCAAAAATCTTAGGTATTAGAGACCAGTGTTACCCTTTTTACAGATTAAAGTAAAGCACTTTAGAGATTATGAAGCTAAACTCATGCCAAAGGTCAGGGTTGATGTCTGAACCTAGGCAAATCTGATTCATGAGTATGATAATACCTTAAAAACTTTGTAACACTAGAACAGTTAGGGAAAAATAGCAGCACTCCTCTCTCTGGTTTTAAAAGTTAGGATAAAAGCTGCCAAAAGCCACCATGTAGAGTCTGAGGATGAAATAAATACAGAGGGAAAAAAAAGATAGAGATGCTGAGAAAAGAAGAATGGGTTCTAGGTGTTTTTTTTTTTTTTTTCTTTTTTCCCCAGTGATATAACTGTAAAAGAATACAGATGCAACTCTGAAATTTTAGTTAGTAGCCAATACATTTTCTCTCCTTATTTCACCTCATGTAATTTCATTTTGCCAGTATATTTGGATTCTGAACTTGAAACACAAGCTTTGACTAAAACACCTAAATAAGACCTCCCCTCAATTTTAGAAAGCACACTTGTTTCATTCTTGGATTATCTCTGGTGAGCCATTCTTTTGTACAATAGTTAAGACAAAATTTTTTTCTGTATTCTTGTATTCTATATCTTCTTACTTTCATGTTTCTCATAACTCATTTTTTAAATATATATATTTAAAATAAATAAATATATATATTTGGAAGCATTCTGCTTAGTTTTCTTAATAATTTGTTTTCATCTCTTACTCTCCAAACCAGCTACAGGCCTAAGCATTTTATGAGACTAAGAAAGTTTCATTT
>CM053503.1:100614552-100644192 GCA_028627145.1 Eidolon dupreanum | reverse complement strand
ATATTTACACTGTGTATTCACCTCCCATAGTTAGATTTTTTTCTGTTACCACATACTTGACCCCCTTTACCCCATCTACCTCTCCTCCTCCCTCCCCTCTGGCAACCACTAGTCTATTGTCCATGTCCATGAGTCTCTATTTGTTTGTCCTGTTCATTTGTTGCATTTAGGTTTATATCCCACATATAAGTGATATCATATGATTTTCAACTTTTTCTGTCTGGGTTATTTTACCTAGCATGATTATCTCAAAGTCCATCCATGTTGTCGCAAATGGCAGTATTTCATTTCTTCTTATGGCTGAGTAACATTCCATTGTATATATGTACCACAGCTTCTTTAGCCAATCATCAATCGTAGGACACTTCAGTTGCTTCTATGTCCTGGCCACTGTGAATAATGCTACTATGAACATCAATGTGCAAATAACTTTTTCGATATGGGTTTTCAAGTCTTTGGAGTAAATACTCAGTAGAGGGATTGTTGGATCCTGTGGTAGATCAATTCTTGTTTATTTGAAGAAACTCCATACTGTTTTCCATAGTGGCTGTACCAATTTGCAATCCCACCAGCAGTGTATGAGGGTTCTTTTTTCTCCGCATCTTCTCCAACATTTGTTACTACATGTCCTGTTGATCATAGCCATTCTAACAAGTGTGAGATGGTATCTCACTGTGGTTTTGATTTACATTTCCCTAATAGCTGATAACATTGAGCATCTTTTCATATATTTGTCGACCATTTGTATGTCCTCTAGGGAGAAGTGTCTGTTCAGGTCCTCTGCCCATTTTTTTGATTGGATTGTTTGCATTTTTGTTGTTATTGAGTCATATGAGTTCTTTGTATATTTTGGATATTAGGCCCTTATCGGAGGCTTTGCTTGCAAATACATTTTCCCATTCGGATGGTTGTCTCTTTACTTTGTTGATGGTTTCTTTTGCTGAGCAGAAGCTCTTTAGTTAGATGTAGTCTCATTCATTTTTTTTAGATTTTAATTCCCTTGCTCTTAAGGTCAAATTTTCATAAAATCCTCTTTAAATCTAAGGTCTCTGAGTTTAGTTCTTGTTTTCTTCTATGCATTTTATTGTTTCACATCTTATATTCAGGTTCTAAATCCATTTTGAGTTAATTTTGGTGTGTGATGATAGACAACAGTCCAGTTTCATTCTTTTGCAGGGGTCTTTTCAGTTTTCCCAGCGCCAATTTTTAAAGAGATTTTCCTTTCTCCACTGTATGTTTTTGGCTTTTTTGTCAAAAAATATTTGTCCATATAAATATGGGTTTACTTCTGGACACTGAATTCTGTTCCACTGGTCCAAGTGTCTGCTGCCAATACCATGCCATTTTGATTAGTGTCGCTTTGTAGTATAATTTGAAGTCAGGCAGAGTGATGCCTCCAGCTTCATTGTTTTTTTTCTCAGAATTGCTTTGGCAATTCGGAGTCTTTTGTACTTCCATACAAATCTGATGATTTTTTTGTTCTATTTCCTTAAAAAAAGCCGTTGTGATTTTGATGGGGATTGCATTAAATCTATATAATGCTTTAGGTAATATGGTCATTTTAACTATGTTGATTCTTCCAATCCAAGAACATGGAATATCTTCCCATTTCTTTGTGTCTTTTTTGATTTATTTTAATAGAGTCTTATAGTTTTCATTACATAGGTTCTTTACATGTTTCTTTAGATTCATTCCTAGGTATTTTATTCTTTTTGTTGCAATTGCAAAAGGAATTATTTTTTCCACTTCTTTTTCTGACAATTCATTATTAGAGTATAGAAACACTATGGATATTTGAACATTGATTTTGTGTCCAGAAACTTTACTGTATTTGCTTATTGTTTCTAGTAGTGTTCTTGTGGAATTTTTAGGGTATTCTATATAGAGAATCATGTCATCTGCAAATTAACAGTTTGACTTCTTTGTTTCCTATTTAGATGCCTTTTATATCTTTCTTTTGTCTGATTGCACTTGCTAGGACCTCCAGTGTTATATTGAGTAACAATGGCAATAGTAGACAGGCTTGTGTTGTTCTCGATCTTAGAGAGAAGGTTTTTAGTTTTTCACCATTAAGTATAATGCTGGCTGAGGGCTTGTCATATATGATCTTTATTATGTTAAGTTACTTTCCTTCTATATACATTTTGTTAAGTGTTTTGATCATAAATGGTTGCTGTATCTTGTCGAAGGCTTTTTCTGCATCTATTGATATGATCATTATTCTTACTTTTTTAATTTGTTTGTGTGGTATATCACGTAATCGATTTGCATGTGTTGAACCATCCCTGTGCCCCTGGGATGAAACCCACTTGATCATGGTGTATAATCTTTTTAATATGTTGCTATATTTAATTCACTAGTATCTTATTTAGGATTTTTGCATGTGTTCATGAGATATATATACCTCTTTTTATTTCTTCTCTGATTCAGTTATTCTTCAGTAGCATACTGTTTAATCTCCATGTATTTGTGGTTCTTCCTGCTTTCTTTTTGCAGTTGATTTCTAGTTTCAAAGCATTATGATCAGAAAATATGGTTGGTATAATGTCAACCCTCTTATATATGTTTAGGCTACCTCTGTGTCCCAGTATGTGGTCGATTCTTGAGAATGTTCTATGTGCACTAGAGAAGAATGTATTAGCAGCTGTTTTGGGATGGAAGGCTCTGTAAATGTCAATTATGTCCAGTTGGTCTAATGTGTCATTTAAGGATGTTATTTCCTTATTGATTTTCTGTTTGGGTGATCTGTTCATATCCAACAGTGGGGTATTTAGATCCCCTACTACGATAGTGTTTTAATCTGTTTCTCCATTTAGTTCTGTTAGTAATGGCTTTACATATTTCGGGGTTCCCTGATTGGGAGCATAGATATTCATAAATGTTACATCTTCTTAGTGCATAAATGCATTTATCGTTATGAAGTGTCCTTCAGTATCTTTCTTTACCTTTTTTATTTCGAAGTTTATTTTGTCTGATATTAGCACCACTACTCCTGCTTTTCTCTGAATGCCACTTGCTTGAAATATCATTTTCCACCTTTTCACTTTGAGTCTATATTTGTCTTTGGAGCTGAGATGTATCTCCTAGAGGCAGCATATGGTTGTGTTTTGTTTTTTGATCCATTCTGCAACTCTGTGCCTTTTTATTGGTGAGTTCAGTCCATTTACATTTAAGGTAATTATTGAAATATGAGGTCTTCTTATAGCCATTTTATCTTTTGCTTTCTGATAGCTCGGTGTTTCCATTGCTTTCTTGTCCTTGTGTTTCTGATTTCTTTATTTTGGTTGGCTTTTGTGGGTTTTCCCTCTGGTTCTTCTTGTTTTATGTTATATGCTTCAGTTCTGAATCTTCTGTGTGTGGTTACCATTATGAATATGTAAAGGATAGTTATACACACACACACACATATACATACACATACACACACACGCACACACACACACCATCATCCATTTTCTTCTATGCATGCCTATCTCCATTCCCCTTTGCAAATTTGAATCTTCAAATCACCCCCTTTTCAGTCATTGTTATCTCAATTTGTCCCTATGTGTGCTGAATATTCTTTACTAATTTGCTATAGCAATTCTCTTCTTATTGTTTAAGTTTATAATGTTCTGTTCTTAGTAAGGGTTGTACTTTTCTGCTTCTATTTAGCTGATAGTCACCTTGCTCCTAATTGTGTTTTTTTGTGTGTGTCATTTTATTTAGGTGAACCGACACCTTTTAATATTTCCTGTAGTGCAGGCCTCATAGTGGAGAATTCCCTCAGTTTTTATATGTCTGTAAAGGTCTTAATTTCTCCTTTGTATCTAAAGGAGAGCTTAGCTGGATACATTATTCTAGGCTGGTAGTTCCTTTCACTTAATAGTTTGAATATTTAATTCCACTTCTTTCTGGGTTGCAAGGTTTGTGGTGAGATGTCTGATGATAATCTAATGGGTTTTCCTTTATAAGTTACTGTTTTCTTCTCCCTGGCTACCTGAGAATTCTATCCTTGTCATTGATTTTTGATAACTTTAACACAATGTGTCTTGATGAAGGCCTTTTGGGTTGAGATAATTGGGTGCTCTGTTGAATTCTGGAATTCTAAGCCTCAGCTCATTCCTTAGATTTGGGAAACTCTCGTCAACTATTTGTATGAAAATGTTTTCTACTCCCTGTTCCTTTTCTTTGCCTTCACTAATGCCCATTATTCTTATGTTTCCTGATGGTATCAGCTAGTTCTTGTATTTCTCTTTCATTATTTTTCATTCTTCAGTTTCTCTCTTTTTCCTTCTGATTTATTTCTAGATTTCTGTCTTTGATATCACTGATCCTTTCCTCCATTTGGTCAACTATCTTTCCCAAGCTTGCTATTTCATTTTTCAGCTCTTGCAGTGTGTTTTTATCTCCAGATGATCTATTCAGTTCTTTTTGAGGCTTTTGATCTCCTTGCTAAAAAACTCATTCTGCTCATGTAGTTGTTTTTTTTTTTTTTCAATTCCTAAAATTGTTAATATGACTCATTTCAGATCTCATTGAGTTTTTTCAGAAATACCATCCTGAATTCTCTTTCATTTAAGCCACATATTTCTATGTCTATAAGCTTATTTTCTAGAGATTTTTCTCTTTCTTTCTGAACTACCTTATCATATTGGTTGTTCGTGGTGTTTAATAGACTATTTTTCCACCAGGACATTAATGGAAGTATATTCTGATATTTTTCCTGAGAAAACATTTATTATATAAAGGTCTTTCTTTAGCCTGTTGCAAAGAAGGCTCTTTTCTTTTGGTTTCCAGTAGGTGGCATCTATGCCTCTTGGATCCCTGCTTTATAAAGAAACTTAATAATGCCTTTTTTTTTTCATTCGTAGATGTTTAATCATGCTCACTACTCTCAGTCTCAGTTCCTGTCAGTGTTAATGATAGTTTTGGTAGCGTTTGTTCAGATTCCCCTGTGACTCTGTGATGTTCGGCCTTGGAGGATATGGGGGGAGGGGCCCTCTGTGTTGGGGGTTGGGGACTGCAGCTCAGCCTCAGTTTTGCAACTGTAGCTGGTAAAAATCAACTATTGTTTCTTTGCCATCCCGCTTCTTTGCCTTCTGCCCTGATGACTGGGCAGACACGTGGAGCTCACAGTACTCCCAGGCAGTACTGTTCAGGGAAATTGTTGTACCTTCTCCCTTCTCCTTCCTTCTACAAGGAGCTCTGGAGGCTGCAAGAGGCAGCTTCTTTATTTCTCCCACACAACCACCCAACGCGTGGGGTTCTGACTTGTGGTAGCCTTTATGCTCAGATTCCACGCTCAGTGTGCAGTTCGGGTGTTTTTTTATTGAGCTTTATATGTTAGCTTATTGTTGTTTCAAGGGAAGAAATCTGGGGATGTTTCTTACTCTGCCATGTTTCTCCAAACTCCTTAAGTTCTTAAATTTATCAAAAATTTTTATGGCTACACTATTTTGTTTCATAATAAAACTAAAACTCCTATGCCAATATTATTTTTAATTACATTTTTTTCTAGAACTTTAATGCCTTTTTATATGATTTAATTCTGTATCCATTAGCTTTAATCACTATAGATTTAAAATAAATATTAAAAACTAATAAGTCTAGTGCATAACAGTTTCATTTTCTTTTGCAATTGTGTTTAGAATTTCTCTATTGATTACAATTTATTTTTCTATGAGCCTTAGAATCAGTTTTTCTATCTTAAAAAATGCTTATTTTATTATAATTTTTCTAATATTACATAGTAAAATTTTAACTCTATTATTTGTATATTTAAAGGATATTGCTTTTAGTAGATTAATTTTTGTCTATCTACTAAATTTTCTTATTTATATATATTTTTAGTTGAGCCTATTGGGCTTTGTAGGTATGAAATAAAACTGAAAATAATTGTAATTGCATAGATTTATATACAATTTTATGCCTATCATTTTGTTCACTTTTGATTTACCTCAGAAAAATGTTAATTAACAATAGCGATAGTAGACATCTTTTATCTTAGTTTAATGTGAATGCTTTCATTCTACAGTTATGAGTAGAGTCTTCATAGTATGTTTGTTTGTTTAACTTGTGTTTCCCAAGATATAGTTCAGGGATTACTTCTATTAGAATCCTTGGAGGAGGAGTTTGTTAAGTAGATTCCTGGACATAGCATATACTTTTTAAATAATATTTGATTGTATACATCCTGGAATCTCCACCTCCTTGGTGATTCTTATCTCACTGATATGTGTTAACCACAGTTCTGGACTCTGGTATTGCATAATGAGTGCTATTAGTTAGTTTTAAGGACCACTCAAAGCTTACTTGCTTTCTTTTTTTCAATGTGCCGAACAATGTGCTAAATACTCCATGTATATTATTTAAATCTGACAACAACCCTGCAAAATAAGTATGACTATTATTGTTGTTACTATTGTACTTATTACTATTAGAATTCATCACAGAATTGGATTAAACATAATCCTTGGCTCACTTATGACCGATTTATTTAGTTATTTAATTATTTGTTTTTAATAATTTGATAGGCACCTGTAATCCTACTACCCAAAATAAAAATTTAGGACCATAACTTATATATAATAACTGCTGCCCAGCAACCTATTCCCTGCCTCTTCTCACCATAGGTTATAAAAAATAACTGTTATCTGGCATTTTTTAGATGAGGAATCCGAGACTTCGGGAGGCTGATTTTTTTCAGATCACCCAACAATTAAATAGACTCTCTGGGATCCAGACTTAGGTGTGTCTAACTCTGACACCTAGCCTCTAAATTAATCATGTAGTTTCCCAATTGTTGTCTGCAAGATAGCAGGGAAGTGCTGTTCAATGAAATAGAATAGATACTGGCACCTAAATCTTGGTAGAGATAATATATTTAAGAAGGCACTGGTTGATCTCTAGCCTTGAGTTTTGTTTTGGTCAATTGGTTTGTTTTCTTTACCCAGCTCTTTCTAGGTTATTTCATAGCTCAGTTGTCCCATGGCTGGGCGTACTCTAGTTGGTTCAGGTTTTTTTTTTTTTCCCCATTCCTCCTCCCCCTCCCCTTTGGCAAAATCAGATTGTTCTCTGTATTACGGGTATTTTTGTGTTTTGTTATTGTTGTTATTGTTGTTGTTTATTCATTTGTTTTGTGTGTCTTTTTTTAGATTCTACATGTAAGTGTAATACAGTATTTGTCTTTCTCTGTCTGACTTATTTTACTTAGTGTAATACCCTCTAAGATCATCTGTATTATTGCAAATGACAGGGTTTCATTGTTTCCATTGCGAATAATATTACACACACACACACACACACACACACACACACACACACACACACACACATCTTCTTTATACATTCATCTACTGATGGACATCTAGGTTGCTTACATATCTTGACTAAAATGCTGCAATAAACCTAGAGGTACATATAGCTTTTCAAATTAATGTTCTTGTTTTCTTTGAATAAATACCCAGAAGTAGAATTACTGGGTCTTATGGAAGCTCTAGTTTTAATTTTTTGTGGAATCTCCATACTATTTTTTCTAGTGGCTGCACTAATTTACAATCCCAGCAACACTGCACAAAGTTTGCCTTTTCTCCACATCCTCACCAACACTCATTTGTTGATTTATTGATGATAGCGATTCTGATAGGTGTGATATCTCATTGTGGTTTTGATATACATTTTCCTGCTGATTAATGATGTTGAACATCTTTTCATATGTCTGTTGGTCATCTGTATGTCCTCTTTGGAGAAATGTCTATTCACATTCTCTGCTCATTTTTTAATTGATTTGTTGTTTTGTTTTGTTTTTTGGTATTAAGTATTTCTTCCTATCTTTTTATTTTCCACTCCCTCTCTTCAGTGATGTATGTATGAGTTCTTTAGCCCAGTCTAAACAATATAAAAGTTAGGTAAGCTGGAAAGGTTAGATAAGTTAAAATGAGGCAGAAATAGGAGAGTGAGATCACAAAGTAAAGTTTTAATGCAATGAAAAGGAGGATCTTGAAACTATAAAAGTGTGTTTAAAAATAAAAAGAAAGTGGAATATCACAGAACAGCTCCACAAAGAAAAATTGACATGGCTGTAAACTGATAAAGAAAGAGTATATTCCATCTTATATTTGTTTGAGTTTCTTAAAAGAATTCTGTTACAATTTTTGTGGGCAATACATGTCTTTAGTAGAAGCTGAGTGAGATAATATGGTGCTTCCTAGTCAACTGTTATACTTTATAAAATTGTCCTCGGATTTCATATACCAAGAGAGAGAGAGAAGAAAGTTTCCTGCTATTATAATCTTCCCTAGTAAAGAAGGGGAAAGAAGGAAGAGAAAGAGGTGAGAAGAAATAAACAACAGACATTTTTCAGCAAATATCAACTGCCTTGGGAATCAAACTTACGTGAACAGTGCATATAAATTTACATATTTGTAGAAGTCACCAAGCTCTATTTTTTTCACTATCAGTTTTGGCCCATCCTTTGCCACCATTTTTATGCTTTAATTTCATATTTTATAAGAATTTTATTTTCTAAAAAGTCAGACTTTAAATAGAAAAACAAATAAATGTGCTTTATTTGCCTTCTCTCTCTCTCCCTCTCTTTTTTTCTGTTTCTCCAACTTTCTTTCTCATTCTGTCTCTCCTCTCATTCCTGTCCTCCAGTTACTTTCCATTCTAAAACAATTAGATATATTTTTCTTTTCTTTCTGAAAAGAGCTAAGAATTAATTGTATTACTTTTAGAACTAATCCCAACTGATACATGCCACATTAAGCTTGCCAAATCTCTAGGAAATATGTCTATTTCCTTTTCAAACCTTTTCTTCTCCAGTATTTCAAATAGGAAAGTATTTAATAAGGAACTGGGGAAGAGCAAAAAGTATTTTGGATGAATTGAAGCTAGAAAATTAAGAGTAAGTAGTTGCATGCCTCCAAAATAGGTGAGAATTTTAAGTATGAAAGTAAACTATTGGTTTGAAATATGTTTCAATTGGCTAATGAAGATATTATTCTCTCTGAAAAGTGTTGATAAAAGCTCTTCCAGGATATGCAAATGTCTTACAAGAGTTTATTTGAACCCAAATTTTGAGGACATGCCTGGAAGCAAAATCTCAACAGATTGAGAAAATACTCTGGAGAATGGTAGTTTTGCAGTTTGTTTTGTACATTAATCAAAGGAGATGACACAAGAAGGGTTACATGAAATTCACTGGTGGTAGATTAAGTGAGTAGGAGAAAAGAAACCTCTAGAACTGGATAAAAAGAAAAATGGAAAAGCATATGCTTCTTTTACATTGATGGTTACAGGACAGTTAATATTGAACATTTATAGTGCATAGACATGGTATACAGGGAATAAGCAATGGAGCAGGGATGTTCTGTGGTCTCATGCTCTGGTGCCAGTAGTTGTGACTTTGAGAGTCTGAAAAATAAAATTACTCTAACATTTCAAAGGTATATTATCCTAAATACAGAAAGACAATAGACAGGGCTCACCTAAAGTAAAGATTGATCTTTGTCAAAAAAGCTACAGACCTAGGATGTGACCACCTACCATGACCTGCTTAGTTAGAAATTTTTATGTTTAGACCATCTTATGTAGTTACTTTTTGTAACCAAGTTTGTAAGGCCTCATGAAGATCCCCCTGAGCTTGTCAAGTTTAATATGTGGCCCCTTTTTCATTCACAAGAAAATAATTTAAAAAGTCAATTATAGTATTTAGACAGAAGTACACAAATTTGATTCTACAAATTATGATTCAAAGTTCGATCATTATATGTGGTAATTCTATACATTAGAGAATTTATTTAGAGAGAGTAATAGTTAAAAAACTCTTAAAGAATACTGGTTCTTTAAAGAATATATATATTCTTTAATGTTCCATATATATATATGTGTATATGTGTGTGTGTGTGTGTGTGTGTGTGTGTGTGTATGTGTGTGTGTATAATCTAACTAGAAACCAGATATAGAGAAAATAAAACATTTGAAATAGTTAAGGAAACTATCAGTTAGATATGTATACTTAATATTTCACATCTTAAAAGGCATAAACTAGTACCTTAAAAGTTACTAATGAAGATATTAATCACCATCTGGTGGTTATGCAAAGAAACTGTATTTTAAGGCATTTATTTTTTCTGACTATATTCTAATCATAAGTTATTAAATGATATAATCTTTCCTGAGGCAGAGGTTTGAATGGGATGATGTTATAAATCCCTCAGATATGGTGTACTCTGTTATCTCTGAAATATCAGATTTATAATAGGATTATAAATAGTTCAAAATAAGGCATAGTTTAACACTCACATGTATTATTTGTTGCATTTTAATCTTACAATAACAGTGAAGTCTTACTCTTCAATTATCCATTTCATAGTTGAGGAAACTGAGATTTACAGAGATTTAATATCTTGTCAATACCTGATAGCTTCTAAATGGCACTATTTGGATTTGATCTCAAATTAACTATTTCTTTCAAGGGTCTGCATTTAGAACATATAAATTTTTTAACCCAAAAGCTAAACCTTAAAAACTCCCAATAAAGGCATTCATAATCTGTTTTTATTATAGTTAAAAGCAATTGGGGCAGAATTTCAATGTACAATTCACAGTGGCTTCTACAATGTGAAGTCAAATTGAGGGGGCCTCTGAATGCCTGATGTTTTCTGACAATAACAGCTTTTTCTGAAGTTCTATCAAGATTCTCATGACTTAGTCTGGACTAATGAAGTAGAATAAGTAAAATAAAACAAAACAATCATTGTCTGTCTGTAGGAGTTGCCTTGGTTTCACATTTTCTTTATTTCAGAGCCAGGAGTAAAGTGATGAGCCCACTTTTGAATCATAAAATTGTACAACTTTCCAGTTAAAAGTAAACACCAGTAACTTTCTAGATAATTATGACTATGTCAAAGTTTTATCATATTACCTTATTTCTATCAGATAACCATTTAGAGTTTACGAAAGATTTTTCATTTCATGCAATCACAATATATAGTATGTGAGATAGAGAATATTGGGTTAAAATATTGCCTTTGCATAGGTTAAAAATGGTAAAATATTGTCAGTTTTATATTCTTCAACCAAAATATGATACCCGTTTTAGAGATGTTCAAATCTAGGCATAACAAAACTTTATGGGTAGTGTATTGCCATCAAATTAACCTTCAAAAGGAATAGACCAAAAGTCACATCTCCAAAGCCTTTTCAATTAGATTCTCAACAGAAAAAAGTAATAATAATAAAATGAGCAAAATATATACTTTCCTTTACTAAGGGTTAGATTACATTATAAGTGACCAGTATTTGGTGTAAAATAAACTGCTTTAATCCATACATTGCTTTCTTTGAAAAATGGATAATTTCAATTGTGGAATTCATTGGTCTTCAGATTATTAAATACCTATTCTTCTTCTAGAACTTGTGTTATTCTATAGAGAGCTGTAATAAGTGAAAGGTGCCAGCATTGCAGCATATTTTTAAATAATTGAGAATTTCCTTTATGCCTTTTTTATTTATAAGTAACTTTGTTTCCCCTCTAAATTATAGAAAGTATATTTGGTGATCATTTGCTAGAATACAAAGTTATGATTATTATAGATCTTCATTCTGATACTCATGCATTTGTTGAAAGTAAAATGAAAAACCTTCCTTAGGCCAAGATGATACCTTATTCATATCAGTATCCCTGCTCTGTGAGCACATTTCTTTATATATGGTAGATACTTAATGGCTACCCTGTATTGACTTGAATTGAATTGAACTGAAAAAAAAAATAATAATGAAAAGTCTCTTGGGTTTAACATTGAAATATGTTTGTGGTCTTTAAAATCTTAACAGGACGTGCATAAATTACTTTTTGATTTATTGCTTTAGATTTCTCCAGAACAATGTGCTTTTACTTTGCATTAAAGTACTTTGATGCAGTAATCTTGAGATTATGATAGTCCATATTCATGAAAATGACATACTTGATTCAGTCCTTTTGGAAGAGGATATAATCATCTCCCAAGTGTCCCTGTGAAGCCTCCTTCCTCTCTCTCACTTTATAAAGAGAATGTATCTGCCTTCGTATTTTTAATTTAAAACTCCTATAATACGTAACAATAGTTTTAAAATACTATGCATAGAGATCTCTAAATAAAGGGTGGAGAAAGAGTCTGTAGGGAGAAAATCTGTTTGGGGATTTGGAAACGCTCTCAGGCTTCCTTTTTTTTATTCCTTTTCAGTTTAAAGGCCTTAGGTTCTCTTTTAGAACAAGTGAATAAAAGAACTTTCAGATGATTTTAACAGTTCACGAATGTGCCGCCTGGTTTTGACACGGGCTCTGTAATATCTCAAAACTTTGTTAAAGATGGGACATTTAGCAACCCAGAAAGACAATGACTATACAACACAAAATTAACTCATCAAGTTACTGTAATTTTCTCTCCCTTTTTCTCCAGCTGATTAGTGCGAATTAACTGCCCGAGCAGTTAGCATGCGAAATGGAAATCTTTGATATCTGCTGAGAAGGCAGGCTTTTTTTTTTCTTAAACTATATCTATGTAAAATTTCAGAATTCCCTATGAAGAGTACTCTGCTGTGATTACAAATATTGTTTTAAACTTTAAGGACATGTGTGTATGTTTCTTTTGAGCTTTAATTTATAACCTTAATATTAAAAAATTTTAATCTTTACAAATTTCTATACAGGAATTAAAAAAAAAGAAATGAGGTACTTAGGTACTTCATATCTTACATGGGGATAATAAAATACTTTAGTGGATTGTTGTGAGAATTAAATATTCAATAATCTATATTAAATAAATTTAGAATATAGTCTCATCCAGACTGTGCCTTTAATAGATATTTTTAATTGTTTTTACTAAGCATATAGAATTTGATTTGGTGACATATACTAGTTATTTTGAGATCTTTGCTTTCAGAAAAGGAGATAGTTAGGAAATTTATATTTGTTACATCACATATAGTCCTAGAGAGCGCTTAACAGGTGAACTGCTGTACAAGAGTCAACTTCTCACTGGCTATTTGAAAGAGAATAATGTGTTAAAAAGGCAATCAATCATAGAAAGAAAACAAATGATAAACTTGGTGGAAGGCCAACTGATTTTGGAGGATACATCTAAAAGAGATAATAATTATTTGGTAGTGAGATGTGATCATTAGAATTACTTAAAATTAAAATGCAGATTTTTTTTTTTGTTTTTGTTTTAATTTCCTTTACGTATTTTGGTAATCATTTCCAGGGGAGAAATTATTTAACACAAACTGCATTTAGTGTATTTCAACCATCAAATCTTTAACTTTTATTTCTGGAAGCATTTAAGTATTCCCTCATATAGGCAGTGTCTATACATAGTAATTCATTAATTTAGCATTTATTTAAGTTTGATCAGGGTCTATGCTCTAAACTTCGACATTGGGTGTTGAGCACTGAGAAAGAACAGTCTAGTTTCTGCACTTGAGAAACTTAATACAGACAGGAAGACATACACAAGGGTTAATTTTATGAATAATACATTTAAGAAAAGTCACCTTATTTTGCAGTTTAAACCAGATCCTTATTTTTACTTTAAAGCATAGTAACAAGCAAATTCAAACTTAGAAACAAATAATCTGTCTCAAGAAAATGTCTTATTCCAGGAACTGACCCAGTGGTTCAATGTTTCTCACACTTGCCTGGTTTGGAGGACTTGATTAAAAACATCACCTTTGTACTACCCAAGCTTATCAGCTTCTTATTTCTGGAGATGGCCTAGGAATCCACATGTCAAATAAGAACCTAGGGACTTCTTTTTACATTAATAAATTTGAGAAACACTGGTATATTTCAGAAACTAGTGGTTGGTTTAACTATTCATGTTTTTATCTGTTTATTTGGTAGAGTTATGTATCAAATTAGTTAATTTAGTTTAACTCATCTTGAAGCCAACTGATTAAATATCTAATACTGACATCTACAGAAATCTATTACTTCCTGTTATTTGGAATAAATCTATATTATACTTATTTGGAAGCATATGATAGTACTATTCTTCAATTTTATATTAAAATATTTTTCTCTTAATACTCAGATGTTTCAAATTTGTGTTGTTTTTCCCAGGCCCATCTTTATTGCTAAATTCTACTGTTAGAAATCATTGTATAAATAGGAAAAGAAAGAAGTGAGGTAGTCTAATATGTCAGTCTCACATGATAATATCATTCCATGATGTTTTTAAGCCTTTCAATTTTTGTGTTTTTCCTTTTTTATTATCTTTCCTTTTCTCAACTTTCTATTAAGTTGCTTGGAGTAAAACTACTTACAGTCTATTCATTAATCTGATACAACTCTATTTAAAAACATTATTAAAAGACCACAGTACAGACCCCACTAAAAGTAACAAAATATGAAAAATTATCTGTAAGAGCTGTCATAGTTAAGTTCAACTATGTCTAAATTTAGTTTCTTTTGAATTGTTAAAAAAACAGTGAGGGAAACAAATATGCAATTATTTTCCTACAGAGAACACATTATTTTTCTATTTATAAAAATAGATGACATTAGTTTATATTGATTTAGAAATAGAAGTGACAGCTGAAAAAAAGTCAATAATAAATGAAGAGGTACTTAAGCAATTTCTTGGTTTGCTTGTAATCTTTGTTAATAATTTAGAAAAATGATCAAATAAATTTTAATAAAATCTGTTGGAAATAAGAAATGAAGAGTTGTAAACATAGATGGACAGACAGCTTAATAATGTTACATAACAGTAGTCCCCAACCTTTTTGGCACCAGGGACTGGTGCTACAATTAGAATATAATGCCCGATGATCTGAAGTGGAGCTGGGAGGCAGTGATGCTAACACTGGGGAGCAACTGCAAATTCAGATGAAATGTCACTGGCTCACCCCGCTGCTCACCTCCTGCTGTGTGACCTGGTTCCTAAGAGGCCATGGACCAATATCAATCCATGCCTGGGGGTTGGGGACTCCTATTATATATGACCTAACAAGGTTATATAAATGGTCAGGGAATAGCAAAATGAGTTGCAATATTGAAAACAGACCACGTCCTAACATATGCAACCAAAGGAAAATCTGAATGTGTGATCAATATATGGTAAGAACGTGAAAATATCATCTTGTGGAAATAAACAGAGTGCATATGTAATATAAAATTGCTATTCTCCATTGGACAAAGTGATTTTTGTCGAGGTGGAATATTAGAATTTATAGTAAAAAAAAAAAAATCATTGTCATGGTCACAGTTCTATGCCTCCCTGTGTTACTGTGAGGAAATCATATAAATTTTCCAGGCTTCAATTTACTCTACTGTAGAAATTATTATACTGGTTTACATGCTACGTTCCAGAAAGCCCCTGGGATGTGATAGAAGTTCTTCAGAAACTGTCAGGGAGATGATGGATCTACGGAATAATTAAAATTGAAAGACCTAAGCATGTAACACAAAATTGGAAAGACTTTATTTAAAGTTTAAATGAAAAACGAGGACCATATTAAAGTTAAAAGGGGCATAAGAGAAATTATCTAGAAAATTCAACTTCCCTGTAATAGTTGCCTAAATTGCTTAGGAATGTTGACAGAAGTAACTTTAAAAAAGAAAAAAGAAAATACTGAGTATTTGTTTCATTTCTTTGTTAATATAAAGCCAGAACTCATTTGAATTCATTTTCCATAATTTAATACATGATAGATTTATATATTTACATAAAATATATACATGTATAATATTCATGTTTCAAAATTAAAATTATTAATTTTTCTTTTTTAATTTTTAGTTTTTTATGTGCACAAAATAAATAGTACTTAAATTATTTTACTTTTCTGTTTTTTGTTTTTTTCTCTTTTGCCTCTCCAACATTTTTTTGTTTTTATTCCCATTTCTAACCCCTTCCCCTGTGGCAACCATCAGCTTGTTCTCTATATCTACATTTCTGTTTCTATTTTGCTTTGTTCATTCTTTGCTTTGTTTTGTTTTGTTTGTTTTTTCTTAGATTCTACATATAAGTGAAATCACATATTATTTGTCTTTCTCTATCTGACTTATTTTATTAGCATAATACCCTCCAGGTCCATTCATGTTCTTGCAAGTGACAAGATTTCATTTTTTCTTATTGCTGAATAATATTCCGCTGAATAATATTGCTGAATAATATTACACACACACACACACACACACACACACACACACACACACACACACACAATATGCCACATCTTCTTAATGCATTCATCTGTTGGAATAATATTCCTCTGTGTGTGTGTGTGTGTGTGTGTGTATACACATACATACATACATATATTCCATATCTTCTTAATGCATTCATCTGTTGGACATTTAGGTTGCTTCCATATCTTGGCTATTATTAGTAATGCTTCAATGAACATAGGGATGCATATATCTTTTTGAATCATTTTTTTTTGTTTTCTTTCCATAAATATCTAGAAATAAAATTAATAGATTATATGGCAGCTCTATTTTTATTTTTATTTTTTTTGAAATTTCCATACTGTTTTCCATAGTGCCTGAAATAATTTACAATCCCATCAACAGTGTATTAGGGTTCCCTTTTCTCCATATTCCCTCCAGCCTTTATTATTTATTGATTTATTGATGACAGCTATTCTGAAAGGTGTGAGATAATGTCTCATTGTGGCTTTAATTTGCACTTTCCTGTTGATTAAAAAAAATTTGTTGAGCATCTTTTCATATGTCTGTTGACAATCTATATGATGTTCTCTTTGAATAAATGTCTGTATGTCCTCGGCCCATTTTTTAATTGCATTGTTTATTTTTTTGGTGTTAATTTGCATGAGTTTATCATGTACTTTTGATATTAATGCCTTATTGGATGCATCACATCCATTGTATAAGACTATACCCTCCCATTTAGTAGGTTGTCCTTTCATTCTGTTGATGGTTTTCATTGTTGTGCAAAAATTTTTAGTTCGATGCAGTGCTATTGGTTTATGTTGTTGTTGTTGTTGCCTTTGTCTAAGAAGACATATTCAAAAAAATATTGCTAAAAGCCATATCCAAGAGTTCACTGCTTATATTTTTTTCTAGTAATTTTATGATTTCAGGCCTTGCATTCAAGTCTTTAATCCATTTTGAGTTTATTTTTGTATAGAATTTATACTTATTTTATTTTTTTGCATGTATATGTTCAATTTTCTGAACACCACTTATTGAAGAGACTGTCTTTGCCCCATTGCATATTCTTGCCTCTATCATAATTGACCATATAAGTGAGGATTTACTTATGGACTCTCTTCATTTTATATATATATATATATATATATATATATATACATATATATATATATATATATATATATATATATGTATATACACACACACACACACACATACATATATATTTGTATATACATATATATATAGATAGATATATAGATATAGATATAGATATAGATATATAGTGCCATACTGTTTTGATTATTATAGTGTTATAGCTAGATATCAGAGAGAGTGATGTCAATTTTTTTTTCTCAAAATTTGTTCTTAAATGTTTTTGGCTATTCAGAGTCATTTGTGATTTCATATAAATTTTAGAATAACCTGTTCTAATTCTGAGAAGAATTCCATTTGCATTTTAATAGGGAGTGCATTGAATCTGTATATTGCTTTGTTATGTTTTTTAATATATTAATAACAAATGGCTGTAATAGGACAGAAGTATATGAGTGTAATATGTAACACAGTTCTTTTGTTTTAGGAATCAAAAATGATTGTCACATTTAACTTCACATCGTCAAAATAAACATATTGCTATTTATAGCAATAGTCCTTAAATATAATTTTTATAGAAAAAGAAACTCTCTATTATTTTCATTTGGAATAAAACTACATTTTGATGTCATGAACAGAATCATTAGTATAAGTACTCTAATATAAGAAAATCATGTAGACTACATGTATATTCTTTAATCATTCTCTTTTAGAATGTTTTTATGTTATTTCAGGATGTAAGTAGACTATTAATCAATCCATTTAATTAGGTTTTATTAAATGACCATACATTTTTTTCTATTTTTTAATGCTCCCAAAGACTTGAACTCAGGCAAAATTCTCCCAAATGAGCTATAGTTCTTCAGTTATTTTCTTCCCAAACCCACCCCCAATCCATCCATCCTCCATATTTCTGCCAGAAGTCATTCTAGATAGAAGCCTTCAAATCAGATGACTTGTTATAAAACTTACAGTTGACATTCCATTGCTTCAATAAAGTATTAATGACTCTTATGGTTAGTTCAGCTTTTCACGGGCTACATCTAAACTTATTGCTATGGAATGAGTGTTTGTGTCCTCTCAAAATTCATATGTTGAATCCTAACTTCCAGTGTGATGCTATTTGGAAGTGAAGCCTTTGGGATGTGATTAGATTTAGACAACAGAATGGAGGTGGAGTCCCCATGATGTACTGGTGCCCTTATAAGAGGATGAAGAACACAGAGCTCTGTCCCACTATGTGAGGACACAGTGAGAAAATGGCCATATATGACCAGAAAGTGGGTTTTCACCAGACACTAAATTTGATGATGCCTTCATCTTAGAATTCCCAGCCTCCATCACTGTGAGAAATAAATGTTTATTGTTTAATCTACCTAGTCTATAGTTTCTTTTTTAATTGCTGCCCAAATTGATGAAGACCTATATTATCCAGAGTTTCTCTTGTTACTCATTTGTCAGAATTCTGTCTCTTTATTATACCAGGAACTTGCTGTAGAATGAATCCTCACTGTCCTTACATTTAGGATATCTATTAGCCTTCCATTTGAGTCTATCTTTGCCTTTCAGAATTCTATTTACTATTCAAAGTCCAAGTATTCTATGTCCAACTATTCTGTGAAAACATTTTTCTTTGTATTTTTGGAGAAGGATGTGTCTTTATTGAAATACTTCTCAACAGCTAACTATGCCTGTATAATACTTTGAAACCATATTCAAGAAATGCTCAATAATTGAGGGTTGTTATCTATATTGGTAGTTATTACTAATGGTCACCTCAGTCCTTAGCCCTGTCATTCTCTTCATTTACTTCATCATACTTGTATTTCATACTTGTATTTGTACTTTTTTTATTCTCAGACACCAAACATGTTGAGAATAGAAAGCTCTATCAGTACAGGATGATAGGACTAAAAATGTAAATCTTTCTCTTGTAAACTTTCAGATCTTTCCCACCTTTCAGGATCTAACCTGTGACACGTACCATCTCTTCTGAATATCTTCTTTTGTTTCTTGTTTTTTGTCTTTTTTTCAACCAGCATCCTGTTAAAATGTATGTTAGGTTAATTATAGCACTTCTCTGCTCTGAACTTGCCAATAACTTCACATATAGCCTCAAAGTAAAAGCCAGTGTCTTCTCAATAGCCAGAGTTCTTATATAATCCTGCCCTCCTTTACTTCTCTGACATCTTAACCTATACAGTTCTTCATCTTTATTCCACTCCACATTCCTGTGGATACAGTGCTGTTTCTGAATATAAAGTGCATATATTTACCTAGGGGCCTTGCTATTTTCTTTATCTGGAATTTTTCTTTCTCAGTTATTGTGTGGCACATGATCTTACCTCTTTAGGATTTGCTTCTTAATAAGGTCTTCCTTGACCACCTGGTCCAAAATCGAATTTATCTCCCAGTGTTCCAAACCTATTTTCTGTATATGTTTCTCTATAGCACTATCAGTGTGTATATAATTCTAAATATTTTACTTATTTACTTTATTTTGTGACTCCATCCACAACAGTGTCTTTTAAGTTCTAAAGGGGTAGTTTTTTATGTATATTGTGTTCACTGCTGTATACACCATAGAAAGAACAATAAAGGAACTGAAATAGTTAGGCCTGGCTACCATCTTGTGAGAGTAGGTTGAAAAGTCTAGGCAGATCTTAAAGTAAGGTGTTGTTGCAACAGGAATAAACAAGTTTTGAGTAGATATGCCTTACTAGACATATGTAGGGAGAAAAATTTTTCCTTGATTTTCCTAGGGTCCCTGGCTGGGTTTGAAAATTAAACTGACAAAGACATATTAATAGGAAAAAAGCATACAGATTTTATTATACTTTAATATGTACACAGGGGTCTTCACAAGAGAATAAAGATCCAAAGAATTCACCAGAATGAAAAACTTTTATACCTTTTACACAAACAATTAATTTGTGAGGAATTGACAACAGATTTTGGCTTGCTGTAGTAAATAGTGTAGAAGTATCTATGAAGATAAGTGTTAGTTTAATAAGTGTGTTTGTATGGATTTCTCGGCTCCATAATTACCCATCTGTGATGATTAGAAAGTCTTCCTCCTGGTATATGGAGGGTACATTTAATATGAGAGTTTTATGACCTGTTTCTGGGAAGAAAGGTGAAGAGGCCAAGGTCTCAGTGATCTTGCTTCTGCCATTTTCTCAAGTTTCTTTAGCATAAGACATGAAATAGGCCAAAGTGTCATATTTTGGAGTAGCGTGTCTTGAACTCCATCTGTATGTTTTACTTGATTTTTTTTCTATTTCATTTTATATTTACTGAATTCTAAATCTGGTTTGGTCTTGAGTCGCATTCTATAAATTACATTACACAGAGAAAACAATTTTTATACATAGACAATATCTGAAAAATTACATGAGAAAATTATAATGGGTTATCTCTGGGAAGAGGAACTAAAAGCCAAAATTGTCATAGTCTGTGTTTTGAGAATGTACATTCTATTATGATTTAAGTATTTGAGATAGACAATTTCTTATGATAATGAGTATTTCTCATGTTAACAAGTGAGTTGCTATCTTCATCTGATTGCCAATCCTGAATTCTATCACCTGACCCATAGTATCAGAATATTTGAGATTGACAGAGAACCCAGTCACCTGGTCAAGAGTGGTTAGGTGACCAGCCCAAAACCCGAGGAAATTAGTAGTAGCAGAGCCCAGAGTATGAACTGGGTTTCTTGAATTCCAGTCCGTTTCTATGACACATGAATGGCAAGCTGATAAATGCACTTATCTTTAGCCTAGTCTTGGCCTATACAGTAAGAACAGTCTGGGATATGGAAAAATTGAGGTCAGATTATAAGGCAAAATGGTTAAAATGTAACTTTAAATAAATGTAATCTTCGAAAGTCTATAGATTTTTGTGAGAGAAACATCATATGAAAAACAAAGAATATTGTTATTGACTACTATGATAATTTTATTTCAAAATATGTGAGAGTTCTATAATATTTCTATTTTTGCTTCATTTATTTTACTTTCTATTGTGCTTGTAATATAACTTCAGGAACGAACATATATTACTACAAATATATTAAAAAGATAATTACCTTCAATTGTGCCATTTTAATAGAATGAAGCCTAGCTATATGATATCCTCTCATTTAGAAATAGAACATTTGATTGGCATTAATATGCTTGTCTTCTTGAAATGTGTTTACATCTGTACGCACGCACACATTCACACACACATTTACTTCGTTTTCAATTTTTCTTGACAATAATTTTAGTGCCTTTTTTTCTTAATTTTTCTTTAATGTTTCATGATAACTCCATAGATAAAATTCCTGTTCAATAACTGTTTAGTATTTCAGCAAATAGTGTTGCTTTAAAATTGCATGTAATTTCTAACAGCTAAACTTACAGCAGATGCTTTTATATTACTGTGTTTCTGCATCTGAATATCACAATAGTGACTGCTATATATGTGAAAAAAAGATAATGACAACTGTGTTGTCAACCATGGGGCTTATTAGAGTTTGATGTCGCTCCAAGGGTAGAGGGGAGGGAGAGGGAAAACAATGATGCAGACCTGTAGTTAGCATTTTTCCTTTGTCCTTCCTCAAATGATGCAGTGAAGAATCACAGGTCAGTGAGATTTAATAGTTTTATTAAAAATATATTTTAGAAAGACAAAGAATGCCCCAAGGAGGCACATGGTCCCAGTACTGTAACCAGCATGAAAGGGCCAAAATGGCTATAAAAGGGCAAAAAGGCCATCAAAAAGAGAGAGAACACAGAAGGGAAAAAAAGACCCAGAGTGGAAATGTCTGCCTTATATTTTTTGGGCTCTGATAGGTGGTTCCAAAGGCATTCCTAGATTATTGGCAAGTAAGGTCATCTTGATTGACACCTGGTTGACACTACACAATAACTTTGCCTAGTGTACATGTGTCTACCCAGAATTCTTCCACCATTGGGTTGTTCTTTGGGTGATCTCTAAGCTGGACCCCTATTCCTTTGTTCCCCTATCACTCCTGTCTTACTAGCTAGCTAACAGTGTCCTGAATGCTTTGTAATGGGGAAAATCAAATAAGTTCTTACATCTTAAATTAGTACAAATTGACATTAAAAACATGAAATTATTTTGTTTGCCATGAATTTAAGGGTAAACTTTTGCATTTTAAAGATCATCTTTCCTGGCATCTTAGCAGCTGTCTCCAGGGTTGAGCTAGGAGTTTGGTATTTCTTCGTAGTAATGAACTACTCCAAAGAATTAGAACTTTAAAAAAAAAAAAGTCTTGAATTGAAAACCTTATATAGAATTCAATGCTGAATAGTTATGTCTTGAGCAGCCATTCAAACTTTAAAAAAAGGAGCTAAAATTGTTCTTAAGGGTCCCAAACTAATCAATTTGTTATTTAAAAGAATCTTTATTCAGCATTGTGTTAACCAAACACTTCAATTGTGTTAGCCAAACGCTTCATGAGAGTTCTTGTTTTAAGACAAGTCACCTTCATTTTTGTCCATTGTTTGTTCAAGGAAGCTTTTAGTGGGTCTTTATTTGAGAAACATCCATGATTTTTCTTTTTTCAACTGAGCTTTTAGTTACTCTGAAAGCAGTAAATCTGGTTCACTGTTCTCTGACAGATATTTTTCTTGCCAGCAATTTCTTCTTTCCTGTTTCTGAAAAGACCAGTGTTGAGTTTCCACCAAAATGCTGGATAGATGAAATTAGAAATTAAGTTTTGTGTGTCTATCTTTTTTAAGAACAACACTGCAATTAATGACTTTATAAGGAGGTTTGTTCACAGATCTAGTGATTTCCATAGTACTGGTACCAATTCCTAAAAAAATACAGAGTCAAAAAGTATAAGTAAGTTTAAGGCTGTTTATGCATATTATCAGTTTGCTTTATCAAAAGGTGGTACTGTTCCTGTCCAAGTGATCTAAAGTCTGTCGTTGCCCCAGTGGCACTGAGGAGTCTTTGGTTCTTTCTGCCAATGCACTAAAGAATTACAGATCAATGAATTTTGGAGAAAATAGGATTTATTAAAGTACATTTCAAGAGAGAAACAAAATGACGCCAGAGATGTTTGTGGCCTCTTGGAACTTGTGGTTTGAGTCTTATATTGGCTTCTGGGTGTGTGTTTACAGGGGTAGTGCTAGATGATTGGCGTGTGAGATCATTTTGATTGACATTTGGCTGTTAATACATATAATAGCCTTTGCCTACTGTGCATGTACTGACCCAGGATGCAGTCTGTTATATGTTTGTGAACTTCTGGGCATATCTATACATTATAATGATGGTATAATGAGGCTAAAGTTATAGGAAGGTTAGTGTAGTGTTAACTGCACAAAAGTTTGGGGCCAGACAAAACTAGCCATTATTTTATGACTTTTTACTCCTTTGTGTCTCAGGATATAGGGGTAATTTCTAACTATAAAATGGGTGTTTTGGGAAGGTCCTAAGGAAGGTCTTTCAGTGGGGCCTTTATTCTCCCACGCTGGTGTCTATCTAACAATCTAATAGTACCAATCTGTATTTCCATTATAGACTTAATTTAACAATTCTCTCCTCAATACTAATGCACTTTTTTAAAAAGATGGAAAAATATGATAGGTTAAAACATGCTGCTTAATATTATTTAATTTGGCTTTTCCTGATTATTAATCAGAGTTTTTTATTTTTCAAATACAGTTAATTGTTATTATTCATGGGAGTTACAGTCTGTAAAGTTGTAGTAAACACTGAATTAGCCAATACTGAACCATTGCTCCTAGGAGAAATATAAGGAATGTTCTTAAGAACCTCTGGTCACAACATCATTTTCATCAACCAGTTAATACATAACCTTATTTTATGTGTGCTTCTGTTTAAAAATACCTTATTAAATATAAATCATTGATTCATTAACATTGAACTCATGGCCAATAATGTGCTATGACTTATGCTTGAACAAAACTTACTCAACACACGTATTTTTCCCTAAGATGCATCACAGCATTCTTGAGTTTAGGAATACTAAACAGCATTTCAGCAGTATAGTCAGAGCCATTAAAAACAACAACATTACCAATAAAAGCACAAAAATTAGAAGAATGTGGTACCAAAAAGCATACGAAAAGGAAATCAGTGTACAGTATGAGAGTGGAGAATAAGAAGTAAGAGCATTTTCTTGTTTGAAGGAAATGGGAAGGTATGCATCAGGCAACTCAAAATTTTTGCCACTCTGAGCATGTACATGAATGACCACAAACAATACTGAGAATACTGATTTGGAGTTACAAATAAATTTTAGCAAATAAGCAAATTCACAAATACAGAATCTGAGAATAAAGAGGACCAATTGTACTTGTTTGCTATTTGTATTTCTTTTTCTGCATTTCTTTGTTTTTCTATTGTGGTTTTAGAATTTTTATTACTTTGTACAAGTTTAATAGACATTAATATGTTAACTCTGTCATATTTATTACATACTTTAATTCCACTTTATTTGTCTTTTTCATTTTTTCCCCTAAGTTTTAAATACATTGCTTTGATTTTAGTTTTATTGCATTATGGTCAACAATAAAGTCTCTTGAATATGAAGTTTTTTCAGCTGTGGTATCTGTTACCCAGTGATCACTAGGATGTATTCAGCTTTTTCACTGGATGACTGGCTGATCCTTCTGGCTGTCTATTACATTCTGTTGAGTGAAGATGCTGAATCTTTGATTCAAAAGACTATTTTTTTTTTTTTGTAATAAAAAATCTAAATGTGGTTATATATTTAGCATGAGTATGAAGATTCTTTTAAGCTGAAAACATTTAAGATTCAACAAATGCAGAAAGAAACCGTCTCGGAACTTCCTTTATCTAACTAAATGCAGAAACTTCTGGGAAATCAGGCTGCTGTAAATCCTGTTTTGGGGGTGGCTACACTCCCAGGAAAGAGACTGAGAGTGAAATTATTATAAATTCTCTCCTGGAAAAATACACTTGAACCTGCATAAACAAACATCATCCCAAACTTTCTTATCTCCTATTCTTCAAGAAAACTGTTCGTCTTTTTAAAAGAAATCCATCTGTTCTTTTATAAAACTCTTTTTCCTCCTTTACATTTTTCTATTAAATTAGGTATACAAGCCACTAACTTTAGCCATTTAATAAATAATAATTTTTAATTTATCTTTCAAAGATGGATAGTAAAATTTTCTATAATGTAAATTACATAAAGCATAAAATCATCCTAGGAGTATAATTATAGTTTATTTTTATCTTTATAATTTGAAAATCTACATGGAAAACTTTCAGTGATAATATTATTAACTACTAAGTCTTTCAAGATATGAATAGGAACTTTTGTTTATCTGTTTGTCTTTTAATTTTGTTATAAATACCATAAGAAAGAATATTAGAAAATAAATTTCCACCAAAATTTTTATATCAAATGTAAAAATGATTGAACACAATTTAAAAAAGGCAATAGAATCAGTAAAGCATCTATTGTCTCAAGAGAGGATGGTATAATACTAAAGAAAATAAAAAAAAAACAATGGGTTTACCTTGCAAATATCATTACTCACAAAATAATTGTTTTTGTTTTTGTTTTTAATTACTCTTGTTACTGTTAGGGCCTATCGGAGTCCAGTGTCACCTCAACAGCAGCAAGGAGGGAGAGGGATTACAATAGCACAGAAGTGTAGTTAGCATTTTTCTTGAGCTCTTCCTCATTGACACAGTGAAGAATCACAGGTCAGTGAGATTTAGAAAAGATTTATTAAAAGTATATTTTAGAAAGACAAAGAATACCCCAAATAGGCACATGGTTTCAACGATGAAGGCTACAACAGAGACCTGTTATAACAACCACAACAACAACAAGAGGGCAAAAAAATCCCAGGAGTGGGAATATCTGAATTATATTTGGGCCATGATGGATGGTTCCAAAGGCATTCTTAGGTGATTGGTAACTGAGGTCATTTTGATTGACACTTGGCTGCTGTATAATACTTTGCCTAGTATGCATGTGTTCACCCAGAATTCGGTCTGTTTAATTAGATTCATGAACTTCCTGGCATAAACATAGTATTATAAAGAAGCTTAAATTGTAGGTAAATTAGGATAGTACCTTCTGCACAGACATCTGTAGCCGGATTAGGCCAGCTAAGACTATAACCCTCCTGTCCTCTGTCTCTGGGGATGCAAGAGGGATTCTTTAACTACCAATGGAGTATTCTTTGGGCAGTCTCTAGGTTGGACCTATTCCTTTGTTCCCCCTGTTACTCCTGTCTGACTAGCTACCTAACGCACTTACAAATATTCTTCCTTTCATAGTAAATATATGTTATTTTTTATTTTATTTTTTAATTTCTATATTAATGTTTATGTGATTAAAACTTTTTAAAAACTATTTAAAAATAACCCTCAAGGTCACCATCTTTCTTTGATAGTGATGAGTGTGGTCTCTCTTGAGATTTCCTTGTTAGCTATTACATTATACATGTGAAACATGTTATATCATGAAACAAATGATATCGTGTGACCAAAAAAAATGCATTTTGACACTTGTATTTTGATTCTAGTATGTGTCATAAAGTTCTAAAGTTTAAAGTGTGTATAAATTCCTAGAAGAGCCATTCCCATCATTTCATTTGTTATCTAATAGTATTCCCTAAACAATTTTCAGAGAATGAGGGTCTAGTGACTTTCCAAGGTACTTATATGACAAGTGTTAAATAAAAGTCTGTTCATTACTATTGAAACCAAGGCAAAATATTTTGCAGTGTCTTCCTTTGCTTTTTCAGCAGTGTTGACATTGCCTTCCTTGTCTTACAATAGTTACACAGCTAGGGGGTTTATGGACTAAGTCTTCAAGTGCTATATTTATTACTTCAAGCTATCGCACCCAGAAAATAATTTCTTAAAAAAATTAAGCAAGGGCTAGAAAACAACAACAAAAGTAAATACAGCACATATATTTAAAATTGGTTAAATTTTTAGGAAAAAAATTAGAAATTAAAATATATGTCTTCTCCAAAGCATCAAAAACTCATATATCTAAATCGATTGAAATTAAACTATTGGATATATGAAATGCAGCTAATCTGAACAGGTCTGTCAGTTTCTCCCTATAGTATGAAGAGCCACAGGTCTATGAGTTATCTACAAAAACTAACACTTCTCATATTGGCTGTGTAAATAATTCTAATATGATATGCCTTCAAGATTGAAATTTTCAAGTCATGTAAACATTAATATGGTATATTGTAGTATAAAGCTTTAAAAAGATATTTAGAAGTATATCTTCTGCATGAGATGGATGAAGCAGCCTCTCAGATACATGTTATTGCTGACATTTACTTCAACATAAAAAAATAACAAGGTTAAAAAAGAAGTATTTTTAATTTAATTTTAATAAATATTGAAATAAATACAATGGTAAAAAATAGCATTGCCTTTAGTTTACTTTATCATAAGATAAATATGATAAAATCATAAGATTAGCAATAATAGGTCAGAATATGCTTGGCATTCAAAATTTGTTCTAGTAATAAAGAATATAAACATTCCACTTTGGATATAACTACTAGTTCATAGAAAGTTTTTTAACATCATCAAGACTTTTAAGTAACTCTTAAGACAACTAAACTGGATACATGTAACCATTTAAATGGCTCAGTATATAAAATATTGATTTTATATCTACTTGGTTGAACTCATTTATGGCCTATTAATGTTAAAGCATTCTTGTATTAACTGATGTTTTATATTGTAGTCATACATTCCCTTCATTTTCTTGGGCTATTGAGACCTGAGTTGGCTTGCCCTTTTCCGTGCTTTTCCAACAAACAGGTACCAGCCACATATAATTCTTTTCATTTGATCATATGTGTAACAGTTGTGGGCAACAGGGAGAAGCTGAGAATATTAGGATTTCAGAGCTTACCCTATCATGACTATGGTGGAAAGAGAAATATGAAGACAGTTATATTTTTAGCTGAGATAATCCCTTTTTTTCCTATGTTTCTCAGTGATAGCAGTGATTGTGCAATTGAGGCTTGATTTTCAATAAACCTTTTAGTATCAGGCTCATGGTATGTGACTTGTACAATATAAACTCAAGAATCTAAATACAAGTTTATTTTAGAATTGCATTTTCTCTGTTGCTCTATAAACATGATCATAGTTTTATGAGATTTCAGGCCAACTAATAATATATCTCATATTTCTAATCCACAAGTCTACTATCACTAAAGTAGACAAAGAAGATGAATACAGACATATTTGGGAGTAAAGAGGCTTCAATTCTTGATCCAACCCTGCATTAAGTCACTGTGAACTTTGGGATTTCATTTAACCTCTTTGAAATTTAGTCTTCTACATCTTTAAAAAGTGGATTAGATTTCTACATACATTCTTCCCTCGTAAATTTTATGATACTGGATTGCAAAAACATTAAAGAAGTTACAGAGCTTTGTGATTTTTAATTTATCCTTGGGTATAGTTATTGGGTATGCCACCCCATATAATTCAGGAAAATGCATTTAAATCATGACTAGAGAATCTTTTAGCCTTGTGAAACTGTTTTTATGTGCTCTATCACATTTACCATGTGAAAATATCATTCTCCTTATTGTAGAAATGCTAAGGCAAATAATTATTCTCACACATCATTGATGTCAAGATCCCACTTTGGGAATCACAACCTTTGGGGAATTTGGAATAAATTAAACAAACGCAATCTAGTTTAAAGAACTGAAGAGCATTTATTAATGCAGTGGGCTTACAGAACAATGATGATTAGCTTACTATTGCTTCCTAGCAACTTCTAAAATGGCAATCCTGAAAAAGGTTCATAAAAGAAAAAAATGCCTTTCTCCATGTTGACATTTACTTATTCATGAATTTGTGAATTCATATTTCATTCATTCATTCAAATATATAATATATTGACCAGTCTTACCCCAGTGAGGCATAAATATTAATCAGTTTTATTATTTTCTAATCATTGAATTCAACTATAATTTGTCAAATAAATCTTTTCATTCTCTTTTTGATGACTTAAAGAGATCTCATGCTCTTTTCAGTTACCTTGCATTACTAAAAGTCTAGCCCTATCCAAATTACAGTTTTATATCAGATTTCCATCTCTTTTTTCTTTCCCCTCTCCCAGCATATCTCAGGAATGTGGCTCTAGAGAGCTCCAATAAAGATGAGCATAATCTATTAATTCATTTTCTCTTCTACATTAGCCCCTTATAAAGAAAGTAATAGTTTTGTTCTGAGATCTTTCCTCCCAACCTTTTCTCTCCTGGTGGGGAGTGAGCAGTAGGAATGGATGAGAGGACAAGGAAAGAAGGGATATTATATAACTAGTCAGCTATTGATGACATAGTGTTTTCTCTAGTTCTGCTTTTTCTTATCTAGTTGCCTCTTCT
>CM053503.1:100559537-100614052 GCA_028627145.1 Eidolon dupreanum | reverse complement strand
AAATAGAAGTAAATCTGATCAAGATGAGAAAATAATAAGATAGAAATGAAAGACCTTAGTGTCAGTAAGCCACAGGCAGAATTCCTCAAGTTCTCATTAGAAAAACAAAACAAAACAAACAAAAAATGTTTTTAATTCTAGCACTTAGTCTATGTTAAGTATTTTATCTATTATTTTCAAATAAGACAATATCTTAATTGTAAACTTCATTTCAGTTAGCACCACATGCAAAAGTTTGTTTGTTTGTTTGTTTGTTTTTTGGTGACCAGCCTTGTTTCTCTAGTGAGCACTTATCATATGCCCTTACTTTTAGGACTAATATTCTAACATACTTCAGCTTTTATAGATTATACCTGATAATCTACTCAAAGCTTTTCTTCAAAAAACTGCCTCCTTTCCTTACAGTGGTTGTCAGTGATTTTTTATTACAGCTATTTCGCAGCTGTCTACAACTTCATTGAATCACTTGAAGTCAAGCTTACCTTTTTCCTTAGAATGTGCCTCTATCCTTTCCAATTTCAAAATATCGATTGAATTCCTAGACAACAGCTCTATGGGCTGAGACACTTACAATAAGTGTCTTTCTCAGCATAGCCCAGGATAAGTGGGGGATGGATACAGTGTGTAATCTAGGAATTCCCTACCTTAGGGGAGAATGTTCTTTAGCCCAAAAAGATCAGTTGGAAAGGTTTAATGGTTTTAGTTCTTATTTTGTTGTTATGAATACAGGTGAGCAACTATACATGAGGTCTTGTCTCTGGTCTGTCTCTGTAGCTTTATGTTGCTTAACTTCATTTGTGTCCTACTTCATCTCAAAAATCTGGAAGCCAGGAGGAAATTTAATTGGCCTCAATATCCTTTTAAATGCTAAAATTAGTTTATTTAAAATGTTTTGTCCCATAAATATGTTTTTATAAATAATATAGTTATAAGGCTTGAATAAAATAATTCTGTTTTTAAATTAATTATAATTTTAATATGTAAATCTAATATTTTTCATATTTAATGCCATTTAATATTTTATATTTTATAGTAAACATAATGACAATTTAAAGCTTGTTTATATAATTATGTTTAGTACTTATATGGCTCCCAATCTATCACACAGGTGCCAGAAATTGCATAAATAATTTTAGAGCTTTATAATGTATATTAAGGCCCTCTCTTTATGGTTTATTTATTCCTTTTTGTGGATACTGGTAAGTTCAATTCTTGCTATCTCTATAACTTGCTCTGAAAAAGACACCACAATGAAACTTTTCAAATATTAATAAAAAATTTATTTTTTTAGTTACAAATTTACCTTTTATCTATACCCCTGACTCTCTTACCTATTTCTTCCTTTCTGCTATTGTTGTACCCGCTAGCCCCTGATAGACACACAGACTACCAGAACTCAGTGAGTTATAGGAAACACACTCTTTATTCAGCCAGCTGGGTCTGCCAGGGGTACGCAGACCCCAAATGTAGAGATTGGGTTTTTAAGCCCTAAACCCCATTCTTCATTCTGTCTGAACATAAAAGTCTATTTTTCTTCTATTTACTAACTGTCAACCTACAGGTCGGTTGTGCAAGCGGGGGTACAGAAGCAGAAAGCTTATTGTTAGAGTGTTATGTTCCCATGGGCGATAGCCAAGCAGTAATTTTCCAGCCAGCACATTTCCCACTGGCCTTAGCAGAAAATCAAATCTTTGATTCTTCATGCAGAATTTGCTCATAGCCTCTATTTTGTAATACTAAAAGTCTAATAGAATTAATTATCTTCCTTATATATGCAAACAAGAAATTGAGGAAACATGGGCCAAAAGTTAACAAGAAGAGGAGGAGGATTAAAGGTCCAACTATAGCAGATAGAAGGGTTGTTGGCCATGGTGACCAGTTGAACATCCTATGAAACTAATTATTTGCTTCTAGTCTCTTTCTTTCCCTGGCCTCTAAATTTCTCTGTACTAGTTGTAAACTTTCTCTAATTATTCCAGAGTTATTGGCATAGAAGCAACAGGTTTCACCTAGAGCTTAATACATAATCCATCTTGTTCTAAAAATAACAAATCTAAACCTCTTCTATTTTGGAGGACTACTTCTGTTAGTGAATCAACTTGAAGTTCTAGCCTGCTGAGCTTAGTTAAATTTAGGGGAGTTTCTACCCCAACATAGTAAAGGGGTTTTGGGTTTAGGCACAACCAGCAACCTTGTCCTATGTCTGGGGTGGTCTTATTTAAGACCTTGTGTATTGTTGTTAGCAAAGTTATTAATGCTCCTTCTGGTTCTGGTTGTGGCTGGTCGAATGCTTGGGCTAAAGAGGAAAAAACGAAGAAACAGAGGGTTAGACTTATGTATGCTTGAGTCTTAGTCTTAAGGGGCTTTCTTCCTGAGCTGTACACTCCCGTGCTGCCTTCATGTGGGAGTGATGAATCCATGATGGGATGCCATCTACTTTAACTGCAGTGGGCATCGTCAGGTAGACAGTGAAAGGTCCTTTCCATTTGGTTTCTAGTCCTGTGGAAGTGAACTTCTGTATCTACACAGAGTCCCCGGGCTGAAACTGATGGGGAAGTTCGTCCCCCAGAGCTGATTAGACTGCACGAACCCGGGACCAAATCTCCTTGTGTACATTTTGAAGGGCCTGTAAAGACTTAAGTAAGACAAGGCACATAAACCATAAAGGGCCTGTCTGTGTGATGCCCCTGGGGTGGTGCTTCTTGCAAGGGGAAGATGGCCGGGGTGGTGGTATTGGCTGATGCCCTGCCCAGAGTGGGAGCAGGAAGCCCATAGGGGTTACCTGCTGGCCATCCGAGGAGGTGAGGTGGCGGTATTTGGCCTCTGTTGTCCTGGATTATAGGGTGAGGGAAGGTCACTATCCTCTGGTGGAGATTGGAGGACTGAGGGATTGGGCCATCTTGGAGATTCAGTCGCTGTGTTTCAGGGTGCCCACAACTGCCTTTTTCTCATTCTTCTATTCTAGGTACTAAAGGTGGGGGTTTTCTAAATAAAATTTCAAATGGGGTGAATCCATTAATGTATGGAGTACACCTGGCTTGGAGAAGAGCAAAGGAGAGAAGTTCTACCCAGGTCCCACCAGTTTCTAATCCTAACTTGACTAATGTCTCTTTTAGGGTCCGATTCATTCACTCTACCTGTCCCGAACTTTGGGGCCAGTAGGTGCAGTGGAGTTTCCATCGCAGATTTAGGTAGCTAGCCAATTGTTATGATACCTTTGCTATGAAGGCTGGCCCATTATCCAACCCTAAAGTTCCAGGGAGACCAAATCGAGGGAGAATTTCTTGTAGTAGTTTCTTAGTAACTACTAAGGCAGTCTCTTTCCTTGTGGGGAAGGCCTCTACCCATCCTGAAAAGGTACCTATAAAAACAAGTAAATATTTGTAGCCCCCCACAGCTGGGGTTACCTCATTGAAATCTACTTCCCAGTGGTCCCTGGATAAGTTCCTCTTTCCCTATATCTAGGTTCTTCTATCTTTCCCTTCTTTGGATTAACTTGGGCATAAGCCGGGCATTGTGAGGCTATCTCTTCTGCAGTTCTTCTCCCTTCTAACAAGTGAAAGTATGGGTCTAAAGCTTGGAGCATCTTAGTCTGTCCTAGGTGTGTGGCCTGATGTAGTTGGTGGAGGAGAGTCCTTCCAAGGGCCCATGAGAGCCCAATTTTTCTATCTGTCTACCACTCCTGTTGGTTCCTAGTGGCTCCCTTGTCTTGAAAATATATGTTCTCTTCTGCTGTATAGGTTGGAGATGGAGGCAGTTCTGAGTAAGGGACAACAGTCAGTAGATATGGTGGGGGCCCCACTAGCCTTGTGGCTGCTGTTCTTGCCTCTGCATTGGCTCGTCGGTTTCCCTCAGCCTTGGGACTATTCCCCTTTTGATGCCCTTTACAAAGAATAAAAGAGCCTTAGGCATCTATATAGCTTCAAGTAAGTCTAAGATCTCCTCTTTGTTCTTGATGTCCTTCCCAGCTGAAGTCAGAAGCCCTCTTTCCTTGTAGATGGCTCCGTGTACATGTGCAGTGGCAAAGGCGTATCAGCTGTCAGTGTATATGGTGACTGCCTTATCCTTTCCCAATCTTAGTGCCTCAGCGAGGGCAATGAGTTCTGCCTTTTGAGCAGAAGTCCTATGGGGAAGAGCTTGTGACCAGATGGTGCCAGTTAGAGGTATAACCGCTACCACAGCATACCTCCTTCCTTCTTGCATGAAACTGCTTTTGTCCGTGAACAGAACTTCATTGGCCTCAGGTAGAGGGAAGTCTTTGAGGTCTGGCCGCGAGGAACACACAGCGTCAGTGAAATCTGTGCAGTCATGAACGGGGGGCTCGGGGTTTGGGTCTAGCAACAGATTGGCTGGGTCGATGACAGTAGATTTGGATTTTAGTCATATGTTTGGGGTCATTCGGTGCTTCCCTGTCATTGAACACCTTCTGGGCTATCTCAACAAGTTGGGACAGGTTCATCCCTGCAAAACCTTCTAATTTTTGTAATTTATGCCAGATATCAGGGGCTGCCTAAGTAGCAAAGGTTATATTAATTGCTTGCTGGTTTCCAGGGGCCTCAGGATCAATGGGGGTGTATACTCAGTACACCTCATTCAAGAAATGCTCCAGGGGATTCCTGAGGTCCCTCCCTGTTTAACTTCAGTTACCTAAGAAAAGTTAGTTGGCTGATGAGCAGCCGTCCTAATTCCCCCAATTAGAATCTGGTAGTACCAATCTAATGCCGTCTTCTCCACCTAAGAATTGTATCCCCAGTCTGGGCAGATGGAGGGAAATCCCTCCTCAGTCTGTTCCCCTGCTTCCTCAACTCTCCTCTCTCCTGCAGTTATCTTTTGTATTTCATTCCAAATGCATCCCCGTTCTTCTGAGGTCAAAGGGGTAATTAAAAGCTGTTGGCAATTGTCCCAGGTGTGGCAGTAAGTCTGAAAGACACTTTCTAAGAGTCCCATTAATGCCTGGGGTTTCTCAGAGAAAGGAGGATTCTGTGCCTTCCAGTTGTACAGGTCACTAGTCAAGGAAGGCACATAAACCATAAAGGGCCTGTCTGTGTGATGCCCCTGGGGTGGTGCTTCTTGCAAGGGGAAGATGGCCAGGGTGGTGGTATTGGCTGATGCCCTGCCCAGAGTGGGAGCAGGAAGCCCATAGGGGTTACCTGCTGGCCATCTGAGGAGGTGAGGTGGCGGTATTTGGCCTCTGTTGTCCTGGATTATAGGGTGGGGGAAGGTCACTGTCCTCTGGTGGAGATTGGAGGACTGAGGGATTGGGCCATCTTGGAGATTCAGTCGCTGTGTTTCAGGGTGCCCACAACTAAGGCTCGCACCCCTAGAGAAAGGGCACACTGGCAGAGCCAAGGAGGGGGATTCTGAACAAGGTTTAACCATTGCTCAATGTAGGGAAACTGATCGTGATGTCCTGGGTCTCCCGTGACAATTTTCCAAACATTCCTCTTTAAACTCTTGTCAAAGGAACCCTCTGGAGGCCAGTTTACACCAAAAGACAGCCACTCAACTTCACACAATGTCTTTATGCCATAGTTAGCTCCCTCTACAAACCCCTCTTTGAAATGTCACAGGAGACACCCCAAGGGTGTCTTCTGTGAACTCAGGCTTCCCCCCATCACTTGCGCAGAAAACACAAAACAGACACTCAGACAAGAACAATTACTGGGGTGTAGGTGGACCCAGAGAAGTCCACCACCTACAACCTAGACAAGACCAAAAACAATAGACAGAACCCAATAACAGGACACAGGAGGCAGCGTCCCATGGCCTGGCCACAGTCCAGGAGATATGACTGAGTCCATTCTCTCTATGGACCCCCAATGACCGGTCAACAGAAACAGAAAGGTACCTTTTATCCAGACGCTGAGGCCTTGGAGATTCCAGATTCCTGTCGGGACCAGGAACAAAGAGTGTGTCCTGAAGGTTGTGTCCTTGAGTATTGTATTGACCCTGTCACAGCATTCAAGGGCCCTGGAATGTCTTAGGTTGGCCACCCTTTTGAATCCGTAACAGGGACAGCAACTACTTCAGAGGCCAGGCCAGTGAAATATTGCTGGGGCCTCCAAATGTTGTAGCCACCATCCCCCAATAGACACATGGACCACCAGAAATCAGTGAGATATAGGAAACACACTCTTTATTCAGCCAGCTGGATCTACCAGAGGTATGCAGACCCCAAATTAAGCAGCCCCGAAATGTAGCAGGACAGGGTTTTTAAGCCCTAAACCCCATTCTTCATTCTGTCTGAACACAAAAGTCTATTTTTCTACTATTTACTAACTGTCAACCCACAGGTCAGTTGTACAAGCCGGGGTACAGAAGCAGAAAGCTTATTGTTAGAATGTTATATTCCTATGGGTGATAGCCTATGTTCCCATGGGTGATAGACAAGCAGTAATTTTCCAGCCAGCACACTATTCCCTTGGCAAGGCAATAATCTTAGTTAAGTCTACTCCATATGTCTATACTTGTATCCAAGTAGTCATAGACAGAAGAAGCAAACAGAAAAATAGCAAAAATAAACACAAACGATAATGTTTGTTAATCTCATTTTAAATTTCTAATATCCTCTGAGTGGGCAATATTATAGACGAGAAATTCCATTATAAATTTCCTTCCAAACTATGACTCCTCCTACACTACATTATTTCACCGTTTCTTTTCTTTTCAACTTTCTACTTCCTCACCACTTTTTATTCTTCTCCGATGACTCTCATTCCTATTTCAGTGAGAATACAGCAGAAAAGAACTTCCATATGTAGCTACCATCCATTAACCACTTTTATTGTACATAAAATATTCTGCTTTTCTTCCTGTTACCATGACAGCACTGTCTATGTCCTACCTAAAGCCACTTTCTTTCTTCACTAATTTCCTATAGCACTTGGCTACTTGAAAATATCAGTCCTTCTTTTTATTGCCTCGTATTTACTCCTTTCTCTATCATTCCCATAGGTTACTAGCATGATATAATTTTTCTTAGTGTGTTACCAACAAAAAAATCTTGACTTCAGGTACTTTGTTTTCCTTTGCTTCATAGAAACACTCATCACAAGAGTTTTCTCTACTCAATGCCAATTGTTCTCATCCATTTCTCTTTTAAACTACTTTAACCACAGGTTCTCCTTTGTTTCTTTACTTAAATCCCTCTTATTGAAGTAAACAATCAGCTAACTATATCCAAATTTTAAAATAGTTTTTGTTTTTTGTTTTGTATTTTGTTTTTGTTTTGTTTTGTTTTAAATCTTGAACTCTCATCAACAGTTGTCACAATTGGTCACTTTTTCTTCTCCTTGAAATATTTTCCTCTCTTGACTTCAAAGATCCCACTGGCTTCTGGTTTTGCATCTACTTCACTTGCTTCACCTTCACCACTTCCTGTGTGTTCTTTCCTTACATACCTGAATCACAAACCTTGGAGCACCTGAGGCTCAACCATCATTTGCTCTTCTCAGTTTACGCTCATTCCTAAGGTGAATCTATCTGTTCTTATGGCTTTTAATAACATTTATATACTAATTACTCCCAAATTGTATCTTCTACCTGTACTTCTCACTTAAACTTTAAACTTGTATATCCAAATATCTAGACAGTTCCTCTTGGATATCTTATAGTCATTAAAAAAACTTATTTAGTCTAATTTTAACTCCCCTGATCAAAATAGTAATTCAATTTGTCATGTTGTTTGAGTCAAAATCCTTGATTCTTCTCTTTCTCTCACATCCCACATCCAATAAATCAGCAAATTATGCCAATTATACTTTTAAAATATTAAGAATTCAACTATTTAGCACCACTCTCTGAAACACTTTGATTGAAATCATCATTATCTTATTATAATAACTTCTTAACTAGACTCCTAACCTCCATTCCTAGCCTATCATTTTCATCACAATAGTGAGAGTGATCATTTTAAAAAATAAATAGATAACTTACATTTAAGCACCACTTCTCTGCTCAAAACTTTCCAATACTTTTTCATTTAATTCTGAATAAAAGTTCTTTAAATGGCCTATAAACCTCTACATTATCTGACTCTGAACATTCTCTTTCTCTGAGTCTATCTGAGATTATTTCATACTCTTCTACTGCACCTTAACTGAGTAGGAAACATGGACAAACTGTGATTCTTGATTTGAGAAGAAAATGACTGTTCACCAGTTATCCAGCAACTCTAGCCTATCTACAGTCCTTCAAACATAATTTGCTTACCTTTGTTTTTTACCGCTAAAAAATAATATCAGAAAATAGAAATATTAATAAAAGAACCATGTATATAATCTATCATTTCTTCTTATAATCTATCAATAGTTGTAATCAAACCTCTTTATCAGCACAATTCAAGTGCTTCATATGTCTAATATGTATCATATTGCAATAAGTAATTCAGTTTAATTCCCCCAACCCAACCCAAGGAATACATTTAAACTGAATCAATTTTTTTAAAAAAGTGACTGGGAGGCAGTTTCAAACATTTTATTTAATTCTTTAGTATAAACTTCATTAGAGTGGATTAAATTGCCTTTTATGCAGGTGAAGATCACTCTGCGTTTAATAAGTTCCAACCTGGCATTAAACAAAAGCTGGATTTGAACTTACTTTTGTGCCAGAATTAATCAAATCTATAAAATCGACTTAAAAGAAATGTATAATATTGAAACCAATGGATGAAGACTTTGAGCATTTCTATAGTGAAGGTTTAAAAAATCCAGTATTTCTCATGATTCAAGCTAGTTAGTAATAGAAAATAATGCAATTTAGAACAAGGAAAATTTCACTGCCTCTAAGGTTTTAGGCTTTATAATTAATTCAAATTTATACCTTCAGAAAACTTAATTTATTTATGAACTAAGTTCTCATCACAAGAAAAGGTAGGAATTTCTGATTTTATTCACAAATTTGTCTTTTAGCCAGTATTTATAGCTGTTTTATCTAGATGTATCAATCTTTTTGCCTTTATTTTTACTATTTTTCATTTTTCTATCAATACTAAACTGATTATTCTTCTTGATAAGGTAATAACACATAAGCATTTGGGAGATTTTCTAAACAGGATGGGATATATATAGCAAATGAATTCCTACTAACCCCTGCTGAGATCATGGGCCAAAATTTCTAATGAAGTATGTCCTACTGATCTGGTGTAAGGGCTCAACAGCCTTCTTAACATAGAACTTTAGCACTATGAAGGATACTACCTGTTGATTTGACTTCGTACTTAATTTGTATCCTTGTCCTGAATTATTCCTTAGGATTTTCTGATTACAAGAATCTAACCTCTTTTTACTATCATATTATTGCAGACACTGTAGGGGTCCTATGCTTGTCCCTTTACTGTTGTCTTTTCAGTAAACAATGGCCCAACTTTCAACTGCTAGCACCTGCACTTCTTTGCCTGCGGGCTTTCTCTCACAGCTGTGGCTCTTTTGCTGCTCTGTGGTAGGCCACACGTCACAGATAATTAACCCTAAGAGCTCTCCTCAACCATGATGGACGGAAGGTACTATGTAATATCCCAGCTCCCTTGCCCCTTTGACTAAGATAACTCTGAGGTGTTTTTACCTCAGTCCCCATAGTTTCTTCAGTGAGATTAAACTTCAGTTCTCCATGGTGAGAGCTGGCTTTATTATACACATTTCAATGACAGCCTTCCTTTCCTTGTTTCACTTCTCAACTTTCCTACTTGTGTTTTTCTTTAAATCCTAATTTACACTTTAATCCTTGTGTCAAGGTTTGCTTCTGGGGAAACCCAAAAGAATATACACACACCAGAATATATTGAAAACCCTGTACACAACTCAGAGTATGAGACTTGGAGGAAGAGAAGCCTATATATTGCCAGTCAAATATAATCTTACACTTTCATTTTCTGGATTTGGAATGATTTACATGAATAGTTTTGTGTTACATTTCTTCAAACAGTATGCAAAATATTATATTAGGTTTTCATTGTTAAATGATTAGTTATTCTCAGTAAACTAGATTACAAAAAATATATATTTACTAAGTATTGGGATTGAGATATTTATAATTGATTCTAACAATTATACTAATTTTAGCCAGGTAGAAAAGGAATGGAAATTAGTAGAAAAATGAGAGTGACACACACTGAAGAAGACATTCAGGAGGATTCAAATCATGGGAAACAGTACTTAGCATTTAGCCCCCAGAAATAAAGGCCCACTGTATATGAAGGGCTGTTGTGAATATTGTTGCTTCTATTAACCTTATATTCAAACTATAATGGATTTCAGACTACACATAGCTGCATAACATTCTAAGGATATCCAGATGCTGAGAAAATATTGCCAGGTAGTCACTTAAAGTGTTAGAAGTCTTTTATATTACTCCATTTTCTCTGAGACTGTCTATAAAAGTCGTGAAAGAGCTCTATGAGATTGATAAAGATATAACGTCTATTCCTTTTTGTTTTTGTTTTTTAAGGTCTAGACAATCCCTTTTATGTTGTCTCAAAGGTCTATGCATCAATCTGGCTATAGCCCTTGAGTGTTATCTTCTAACAAAAGTTCCAAAACAAAGCATGATACCCCAAGTCATTTTGACATTGATTTTAAAGGACCTATGAGTTTATTTTCTTATTTTGAGCACCCTAGTGCTGTTTTTTTCTTTATGACAGTGCCTGAAACAAGGGTAAAACCCATGTCTTCTATTTACCTTGCAGTTCCCAGCAGTACTTATCATAGTCTCCTTCAGGAGCAGACACTCAATAAATGTTGTCAACTGACAAGGCAAAATGGCATTAGTCATCCAATGGCTTATGACCTTCTGAAAGAAATGTTAAGTTCCTCTCACCCCACATAATGAAAAGCTGCCAGTGGCCACTAATGGATGAAAGGTTCTTAACATTTATGTTTCAGGTGGGTTTCTTTAGTAATCTCCAGGTCTCGGGCCCTCATTTTTAAGCAGAGCTTTTTAAAAAAGGTGGCATGAGAACAATATATTCTCCTTACAATTTTATTTTACTCTTTAGGACTTGAAAGTGTTCTAAAAACTTCTTCTTTGTACAAATAAGAAGAGGCTCTTCAATACTTTCACTGGATTATATAAGAGTTTCTATTTGTACATAACTAATAAAATTCTAGCGCTCTACCCAAAGCCAAATTCCTATCTATGTATATTAAGCATGCAATAAGAAAATGCCTTCTTGCCTACCTCCTTTACAGTAAGGCAATTTGTTAGACTAGAAAGATACCTTGACTTAGAATCAGAAAACTAGGGTTTAAACCTACCTCTATTCCATATTATGTAATATTGAACAAATTACTTAATCTCTTTACACTTCAATCTCCTTAGACTTATAATGTCTAACATCAAAAGCTTATTGCCAAGGTTAAAAATAGGCATATGTGAAAACATCTTCAGTATCTCATTCATGCTAGTAGCTCTGTAAATAGAATTGATGTCTGAAGTTCCACATGCTCAGTCATTTTCTGGACTTGCACATGCTTCTAGTTCATCTTAAACCAACTTGACAGACTCTTATTCCCCCTTCAGGTTTCCACTCAAACTTCATACTCTAAAGTTTTCATTGATTTCCCCTGACAGATGTAGACATTCCCTCCCCTTTAGAACCATGTTCATATTGAATGCTAATTATTGTTTACATGAATGATTTTCTACTACTCTATGAGTTCCTTGGTGGCAGGAACTGTATATCTTTTTATCTGTCTAGTTCTGGTTCATTGTATGTTGCTGTCTACTAGTTGCACCATCTGAATATATGATGATTAAATGAACATAAATCAGGTGAATATGCCTCAATATGGATAAAAAATATTTTTAAATTATACTAAGACATCAGAATTCAGCATTTCATAGGTGGGATACAACCATTTTAGGAATTTTAACCAGAATAGAGAAAAATTTCCCCCTCATAGAAAATCTTGGTAGAATGGCCAAGTTGTTCCTTCCCTATTTTATTTTTGGTATCTGATAAGTTGATTGAGGGATGGGTAGAAAGAGTGTACCAGAATGAACACAAATCAGAAGTAATGAACATCATCCTATTCTCTGTGTACCAACATAATATATAATACCTAATAACTCCTAAATAATATTTTTTAATAAATAGACTTCAATTTACTTTACTTATAAGAACTGAAAGTTTGGAGGGAGTAGTCTGGTTATTGAAACTCTGCTCCACATTTTATTTCTCTGAAATTCTGGTTGATAAATCTACTTTTCTGCCACCACAAGCTTACCTTTACCATCAGTGGAATATAAGTGGGTACCTATTTTCTGTAAACACTAATTTCTCTAGACTACTTTAACAGCTACCAATAAGTTCCTTCTCATTTCCACATGTTATGGATCACTGGTAACAAAGAACCATTGGAGCGCAGAACAATAAGCAGTCTTCTGATAATTGATACTTTTGATACCACTCTGCTGTTTACTGAAGGAACTTACATTAACTGACTCAGTGTATCTGTGGATGAAGAGATTAACTGAATAAAAGAGTCCTATTTTATACCACTGGGTATGTTTTTCAAGTTTCTTTTTCTTATGAGGATTGGATTAGGGCCCACCCTAACAGCCTCCTTTTTACTTAATTACCTCTTTAAAGACCCTATCTCCAAACAAGGTCATATTCTGAGGTATTGGGCATTAGGGCTTACACATAACAATTTTTTAGAGGGCATAATTCAGCCAAAAAACAAGTTATATAAGAGAATATCCCATTCTTTAGGAAATGCATGCAAAAGTGAAATATCATGATCATGCAACTTCTTTGAAATAGTTTAGCAGAAAAAAAATAGTGTATGTCTCTGTGTGTAATCAACTCACTCACTCTCTCTCTCCCATATCCCCCTCACTCCTTTTTCTATTTCTCTTCTTTTCTCCTCTTTTGCCTTGCTTTCTACCTCATCCTTCCTTCTCTCTAAGGAAAACATGTTTACAATTGGTAAATCTAGATTAAAGATATTCTTTAACATTAAAGTTTGAAATTTGTCAAAACAATAAAGTACGAGAGGTAAATATAAGAAATATTAGATGTGGTCCTACTTTACAAGAACCTTGTAATCTAGTTAAAAAATGAAAGATATCTATAAATGATTCTCACACAAAATGGTAAATTATGAAATATAGGTGCAACTTATATAAAGGAAAAGGAATCTTTTATTTACTCTTTTTTTCTGAATCTGAAACCAGAGCAAATTGCTTATATATGAAACTACAACCACAAAGTATGATAATGTTGTAAAAGTATTTGACATATCTAGAACTACTCATAGATAATGGGAATGTTCATACTGGGTGAAACTTTTAGAATCTGACTTATATCAGAAGGTACATTTTTCTTTAAAAAAAATTTAAATGTTACATTCTAATTTTCCTTTGTGATATTTAGAACTCAGGTATCTGTGAACATATTTTTTTTAGCTTCTAATAATAATAAGCAACATTTTTTGAATGTTAATACTTTTTTTTTTTTTTAATTTCAGTTACTCTATAAAAAACTTATTTATTTACCTGTTTAATAATCAGAATGGCCATAAAAATATTTTTTTCCACCTTTCAAATGAGGTAATGAAGACACAGAAAGATTAAGTGACTTGTTCATAGCTAATAAATATTAAAACCAGAATTTTAACTAAGGTAGTCTTTACCCTAAGTTGTAGTCTTAATTACCATGCCATACTATATCTCTTAGGGTAAAGTAGAAACATTGTCTTGTCTTATTAAGTACTGCATTATTCAATGGACAAAGTTGTATTTTTTTAATCATTTCTTTTTTTTACCCTTCACCATAATTTTAATAATAAATGTGTTAAATTTTAGTAAATGTGGTTATGCTTTTCCTGTGCTTATTCAGGCTTATTTAATTGTTATAACACAGACCCCTCAAATGATTAGAGATAAAAATTCTTGAGAACATCCAAAACAACAACAGAATAAGTTTAAATAGGTTATAGATTCATGGAGATTAAAGCTGGAAGTGGTTTCTGTTATCATAAAGTTTTTATCAGGATATTCTTTCCCTATCTTTCACTATTAGCTAATGATTATAGATTCTCTGGTTCAAACCCTCAAGGGAAATAATTTGATTAATTTGTGTTATTAGTTTACGAATAAGACATATATTGGTTACTCTTGGGTCAGATTCCTGTCCTTGATTGGTCACTCGTGACCAAGGGTGGTGGTTGGAGAGGATTAGTGTTGGGTTACATAACATAAAATATGGCCATTTTGGCCCACCTCCTATAACAAGCATTATGGGAAGAGCGGTAGAGCCTATTAAAATTTAATGATTTTATAAGTTTTATTCAGAGCTATTTTAACCTTTGTCTTTACTTTCAGAAATAGAGTAATTTTATTCTATTTCTATGAGGAAAGCTCACCTGCCTTCTGCAATATTACACTTATAGACACATCTAATCATAGATTATGTTTAAGGCTTCAAAGAGGTTTGTCATAGCTTTCTAGGAGCACTGCAACTAAAACAAAACACAGAATGCCACTTAAAATTCTCCATGAAAAGAGATATGTGGGTAGGATAATATTTTCCATTTTGTTTCTGATATTCCTCTTAATTATGCCTGCTTGTTTTGGCCACTACAGCACATTGGGTTGATGTCTTCAGGGAATCATCTATTCTGATTATAGTCTCAACAAAGCATTTGGAATAAAGACATTGAGATGAAATAACTTATGTGGACCAATTGAATAAGTAATAAGAGCAGAGCCCAGCTTCCTATCCAAATAATTTTGAATACTTTTCCCTAAACACATTACCTTAAACTTACTCATTTGAACCTCATGTGCCATTTTTCTACCAAGCTACAGCCTCTTGAGATTTTCCTATGAGTTTATGTACATTGAATTGGCATTACCTTTTTAGTAAATGCTTAATATGATTTGCTAACTTGGTGATGTTAGTATGTTTTTTCTCTCCAATTATTTATATCAAATGTAAAATAAGAATTTATCTGGAAAGAATATTTCATTTTAAATCTCACCACTTTTACATCTTTTTTCCTTTGTCATCACTAAATTAGATATTTAGACAAAAATAGTAAATCGTTTTAAATGTAGGATTTTATAAAAATCTATGAAAATTTTACCTATATTACATCTATTGGTGACCTTTTTATTTGAAAAATGCATTTATATTTTCTCAAAGAGTTCTCAACATACTAAATGTATAGCTAGTTTCCAGCAAAGCTATGAGAAATTATGAAAACTTGATGGTAGAGAGATGGTTCCTCTTCAACTTTTATCATCAGTACTTTTCACTGTGCTTGCATTTTACTAGAGCTCAGCAAGTGTTTGCTTGATTAAAACTGTACCATACCTCTAAATGGCATCTCACTTTTACTTCTCTAGCCTAAATCTTCGATTAATATGGAATTTATTAAATTATTTTGTATGAAGGTGAGGCATGCCAAAAACATCTATCCCCTGCCCCCCAAATCAGAGTCCTTTTGGAAAGCACTTATTTTTTTAGCAAACTGACATTTATAAATTTTAACACATGTATATAAAATTACCTCTATTTTCCATCATCACCCCCAAAACTCTAAACTGAAAAGAGGCAGATCATCATATGAAATAAAAAGTGTGGAACAGAAAAAGGAGAAAAATGTGTTCATGTTGAGTATCTTCTACATATAAACTCTTCATATCATTTAATTTAGTGAAATATATTCTTACTTGGGCATTATTTTTATAATTTTGGAAGCTGGAGCTTAGAAGTTAAATAACTTCCTCAGAATCAAATAATTACTTGGAATCAGAGTTAAAATTGAAACTCAGGTCAATCTATATCTTTTGTATGACCTACCATATATCAAGTCTGACAATAATGCAAGCCCGTCATGTACAGTGTCTAAAACAATGGATGCTCAATATGTATTTAGTGAATGAAAGAATAAATGAATAATTGTTTCTAAAGTTTGAACTACTTTTGCATATGCTGCTACCTTTGTTCAAAGGGCCATTCTGAATTGCAACATCAAAGCTAATCAGAATCAGCATACCATTTATTTTTAAGACAGGACAATTGTGCTATGAATCAAAAATAATATTAAAGAGCTAGAGGCAATTCACAAGGCCAGAATCAAAACTATGAAATTAAGGATTTGGGGAAAACAGAAGCAGATACTAAGAAACACAATCAGAAAGATTTTAACTACCCAAGACTAGGAATAACAAATAACAGAGTTTGGAATTTCAGAGCAAATACCAAAGCACAACCCAGATCAATGCATGAGAGGCAAATGTCTGGCAGGAAGAGAGATGCTGGAATCTCCAAATTTCTGGTCTCATTTCCTCTATTATTGGCTTCTTGATAAATTTCTGTGTACCTACTTCATTTTTTTCTTAATAGAGTTTTATATCCTGAACATGAGCTGACTATGATTCCAAAAGAGTAAGCTCTATTTAGCATATAGGGTATATTAGAGCAATCCATTTCTGTCATGTTATTTGCTTTTGGCAATGGACAAATATTGGTTCAGCTTTTTGGGGTGAAAATCTGGACTTAAAGATGTTGAATGAGTACTTATAAATTTGAAGTGATTTATATCTAACCAATTTTAGTATTATTCTATAAAGATTACAACCCTTGGTTTCAAATGGCTTACAATCTAATGTTGAATTCTAAATAACGTAACTAGTATACCTCATGATAAATCACATCATCATCCACAAAGAGTTTTACAATTTCTTTATAAATTTAATTTAGCTGAATTCAGTGCTCTTACTTTAACCAATTAACTTTAACTTTAACGATTTTACTCAAATGAGCATTTATGTGAATACTAGTATAGGTTCTAATTGGAGTGAAAAAATCTGTCTTTAAAATATGCTCATAACTAATGATTAAAAGGGAGAGAGGTAGAAAAGGAAGGAAGGAAGGAAGGAAGGAAGGAAGGAAGGAAGGAAGGAAGGAAGGAAGGAAGGAAGGAAGGAAGGAAAGGAAGAAAAAAAGGAAGGAAAATGAACTTGGCTTATAGGTTTTAGAGCGTTGTTATATATATGTAGTTATATAGTGTGTTCAAATATTAACAAGTATGTGAGTCTTTCATGCTTACTTTCAGTTAGCAAATTTGAAGCACTTTACATGTATGCTATCATCTCTATTTACACATGTAGGAAAAGTGATGAATAATGCACATACATCAATTAACCTTTCACAGTTCTTTCAGTACATTAGCACTCTACCTACAATTATTCAATGGTTCAAATACTTCAGTAGAAACTCAAAAGTACAGTGTTGTTATTGCTATCATTTGTTTATCAGACACAGCAAATATTTCATATACTAAAGAGACAACTGAACCCTTTTCCCAAAGCTTTTACTTTCTGATTGAAAAAGCAAAGTAGGAAATTTAACTACTCTTTTTGGTATTTGTAAATGATAGGTAAGATTCAATATAATTAGAACTATATGAATTTGTGGTTTTGTAAGCATATAACATGAGCTTCCTGTGTCATAGTTTAAAAATTTTGAGTCAGAGAACTTGATTAACTTCGTATAGTGAATGTATTTGATGCCTCACCACTAAGTGTCCAGCACTGTTTTAGTATTCTCAGGAAAGGAGGCAGATTGGGAGGTACTGCAGTGTAAAGTAAGCTGAGCTGAAGGAGCTAAAACCTGTGGAGAAAGGACCTTTTCTTGAGAAAAAAAAAAAAAAAATTATGAACTGGACATATATTCCAAACTGAATTTCCTAACTTTAGCATCTGTATTTTATGAAGAATATCAATGTCAGAGACTGCTCACTAAGTTCATGGTGGATAATACAATTTACTTAGACTATTTTGGTCAACAGCCAGTTGGACATTAGGCTATGAAGCCCACTAGATCACTACTACCTTGTTTTTATCCAACTGCACAATTTTCAACTTTTATAAATATTTGGAAATACATGCTGCCTCATAATTTAACTTCAAAAGAGGTAAAATTCTGTTATAGTGATCTAAAAATTGTTATTTGGATAATACACCTTACAAAATATATGTGTATGAACAGATTGACTAACAGATGGAAATTGCATATATTTCTAATGGTTTCATTGCTTTCACTCATATTGAGAAATAAACTATGTTCTTGTACTTGTGTTATTTCCTGTGGTAAAACAAAGTAAAAGATGGATGCATTTATTGAGGGAACTATAGATACTATATTTTTTACTTTTGAATTTTTTGAGAGTATACATCAAAATCATTGATTACTCAGAACTTATTTTACTTAAGTAAAATAAAATTACCTTATAGTAATTCATATTTTTCTTTTAAATTGCTGATTTCCATAAGGAATAATTGTTCAATACATTTGTTGTCAATAGAACACTTGACTTCTACTTCTCTTGTAGTGATGATAAGTATTCCAGTTACTATTTGCCTTGACTTTGAATATTTATCACATGAGAGTTTTTCAGTTGCAAATACTAGAAAACTTCATTTAAATCAGCTTAAACAAAAAAAAAAAGGCGGGAGGGGGAGGAAATTTAATGGCTTAGGTTACTAAATAAAACAAATGGTACTACTTTTACATGGCTGCATTAAGGGATTTAAAATATGTCTCCAGGACCTGCGCTTTTCCCACTTGATTTGCTGAACAAATCTGGTTCACCACTATGCTGATTATAAGTTACCTGAACTGAAATACCTGTTTTAAATTTTTACTAAGTAGAAGGGTATTCACCTAAATAATTTTGGGACACTATCATTCAGAGTTCTACCAGAAAAAATAGAACCATAGGGCTTCTTTAAGTAAATAGTTTATACAGTTGTGGGAGGTCTCCTCGTTAGATGAAAATCCTTAGGGCAGGCAGTAAGGCAAAGTAAGCTGGAAGTCTTGGACAGAAGGTGATGCTGCAGGCCACAGATTAAATGTCTTCTTCCACAGGGAAGCCTTGATTTTGCTCTTAAACTTTTCAACTGATTATATCAAGCCATCCCAGTTTATGGAGGCTTATCTCCTAACTTAAAGTTAGCTGATTATAGATGTTAATCACATATACAAAATACTTTTACCATAATACCTAGGTGAGTGTTTGCTTGAATAACTAAAGACTATATCTGGCTAAATTGACGTGTAAAACTGAATATTAGAGGCAGTGATATTAGAAGAGAAAAGAAATGATGATTTAGCAGCAAACTATAACATAAGACCTCCCTAGGAAAACTGCAAATACAAGTGTGGTTAAAACAGTCTGCTCTCAGTGAAAAATTACTTGGCCTCCATGTAAGAAATTGCTAAGATTGTGACAAGATTACCATTATTGAATAGCCTACTGTTTTTAATTCGTTGACTGTAACACTAATAAGAGCTTGTTAGAAGACACTGCTTCTATCAGTTAACAATTTGCAGAGAGCTACCCTATCCAAGTATCCCTGAGTATTCATAAATTATAAAGCATACTTATCTTCAAAAATCTTGCTTCCAATTTTCTCTAGAGGTACAGGCTAGATGCCTTAAAATTAAGGTTATAGTAATTTCATATTAAGGTTCCCTGTTATATTATGAGAAACTTGAGCCCAGTAGATATTAAATTAATATTCCTGGAAAGAATGAATAGAGAGGAAAAAAGAGAGCTGGATAATTTTTAAAAATATTTTGGCATTATTAATAATGTTACAGAATAACAGTGAATGCATTATCTCTTATTTGTAAAGATGCATCTACAAAATAAATTTCTGGAACAAAGATTGCTGGATCAAAGGATAAATGCATATTTAATTTTGTTAGACCCAGCCTGAATTTCCACCACAATGATTGTAGAAACTGGTGATTCCAACAAGCTCTCCAAGTGATTATTGTGTTCAATAAAGTTTAAGAATCACTCTTTTAGGAAAAGAATATTTACCATTTTGAGTATTAATTATCTTGTCAAAAAAAAAAAATGCTCCTGTATGAATACATGTTTGCTAACATACTTGCCAGTTTGTCCAGCCCTATACAATTTCTTGTTCATCCTGGTCAAGAAATCCTGGTCCAGAAGCATCTCACAGTTATCAAAATATTTGTTTTGTGAACTAAGTGAGGACAGTCAATTCCCTTCACCATCTTTATTTGGCCTCTGCAGTCTTAACCTATGCTCGATTCTGTATTTCTACTTAAAACTAACAGACATTTGGATAATGTCATTTATGAAGAAGTTATTGCTTTATAGGACTTTTGCCTTATTGTTTTAAGCATGTCTGCCCTTCACAGCTAGGAAAGTGAATCTCAAACAAGGAAATATTTATCTTTTCAATAGTGTGATTTTATATGTAACCATATATTTTATCATCATTGCAATATTATTGCACATTCCATTTCAACAGCAAACTGAGATGTGCACACAAGTATAAGAAATAAATAATATACAAGAAGACTATGCTGTAAAGTTTATTTTTTTTTCTATATACTGTTTTTTTTTCCTCTCCATTTAGTAACAATTTTAAATAGAAATTGACATTTCAGCTAACTGGTAATTAGCATAGCAGTGAACCAAATTTGTTCAGCAGTCTACAACTTCATGGATACTTACCTTAGTTGCTTCTGTGACATCCATCAGCTCAGAAATAATGCCTTTATACACTAATAGGACTTCCTTCAGTGCAGAAACTGGTTTATACATCTCTGCATATCTCAAAGAGTAACTTTTTGGCAAGATGTGTGAAGTGCAGGAAGGAAGAAAATACATAAGTTGTTTAAGAAACTGAAAAATAGGCAAGGTATTAGAAGTATAGATGGGAACCACTAGATAGCCAAAGTAATAGAGGTTGGCAATCATAGTTAGGTGACGCTGGAGAGATAAGCAGAGAGCAGATCATGCTCACCGGTGTTGGTAATGTTAAGAATATGAGGTTTTATTCAGATTGCTATTAGTAGTTATAAGAAGGTATTATAATACATAATCCACTTTTCATTATAATAACATCCCTTTGGCTACTATGAGAAAAATAATTTAAAAGGAGCAAGAAACAGATGAAATTTAAGCCCCCAGGCAAAAGATTTTGATGACTTGGCTTAAGAAAAAGGAAGAGAAAAAGAGATAACTATGAAGATACTTTGAATATAGAAATGGCAGGGCACAGTGATGAATTAGATATAGAGGATAAGGTAGGACATAGGAAGGGTGAATGCCTGGTTTCTGGAATGAACCATTGGGTAGAAGGAGGCACTATTTGTCATGAAGAAAAATGAAGGAATACATTTGATAAAAAAGAGAAAGATTTTAACACTAGATGTGTTCAATTTGACATGCTTAAAATAGTTTAAGCACAGATATCAAAGAGACAACTGTATAAATTAGAAGCTGAGAAGACAGATTAAAATATGAGTTATTATAATATTAATGAAAGTCACTGAAACCTCTAAGATTTTTTATGAGAGAATTTAGATATTCCTAGTATTAGAATCTTGGCCTGATATAGAAAGAGGAAATGGAAAAAGTAACAGAAAAATCAGTCAGGCAGAAAGAAAACTAAGACAGTGCTAAAAGAAAGAAAAGCCAAACAGAAAGAGGAGATTAACTTGATCTGATGCTACAGAAAGATCAATGAGTGCTGAGAGAGATTTAACCACATGAAAATAATTGGCAACCTCTGTAAGTAAAAAAAAAAAAAAAAGAAAAAAGAAAAAAAAAGGAATGGTAGGTTTTGAGGATAATCAGTATGGAATGAAGAGTGAGTGAAAGGAAAAATGAAGCAACTTATTACGAACAATTCTTTGGAGAAGGTTGGATGTGAATGGAGCATGGAAAGAATGGGTTATAAACAGAGAATGGATTGAAGTTAAGAGAAAAGTTTTATTTGTTTTAGGATAATAAATAGTAAATATGTTATATGCTGAAGATAAGATTTAGTAGAAAAGAAGAGGGTGAAAATTCAGGAGAAGGAGAATTGTTGAAGACAAGTTTCAGAGGAGATGAAATGACTATATGTTTTTGCCTTGTATTGGCCTAAACAGATGGGAGAATGCTTCTTTCTGTCTTACACAAAGGCAAAGGAAAAGAATTGATGCAGATGTAGATGAATTTTAGTTGGTCCTATGGGAAAAAAATGAATTGCTTTTTGATATGCTCTATCTCCTCCTTGCAGTAGGATATAACATTATCCTCTGAGAGTGGAATCGAGTGGAATGGAGTAAATTAGAGGGCTAAGATGAGCACAGTGTATAAAAAATTAAAAAAAAAAAAGTTGAAGTTTGGTTTATGGAGAGAATGTAGTGAGGGTCAATGGGGACAAGATCTCAATTAAGTCAGAGTCATCTCAGTGAGAATACCAGAGCAAGACAGAGTAAAACTACCATCAGATGAAAGAATAAGGTGCATTTTGTTTGTGTATGTTGTGTAGGGGGACTCTCTTTTGGTGAAGGTATAATTTCTGGTGATGCCCAATGACATACTGTTCATCACCATGGAAATTAGTAGTTGAAGTGTACTGGAAATACAAGAACATAGGCAGAGAAGAGATCAAGGAAACAATAAAAGAAAGTTATGTATCTGTTATCCTGTAGATATTGGAATTGCTGACTTTCTTGGTTTGGAGTCATTAGCAAGAGAAAAATTAGTTGCTGAATCTTAAATAAAAATAGTGAAGTATAAGAATCAGAAAGTTGGTAGATGATGCTTTGAGAATGGGTGCTGTGAGTGATACAGCCTATTGGTGAGAATCTCAAAAAGCAAGAAATGTTAAAAGATAAGAAAAATCTAATATTCTGGAATTACTATTGGGAAGGGCACTGATTTTACGTCTATCCCTGAGGTTCTTATTAGGAGTCTACATTTTCAATGACAGCTGAGAAAAGATGGCCTCATAAGATGCAGTTTCAGTAAAGGTAAAAAGGTAAAAGAAACATGCAGAGTATAGTCTTAGGATATTGAGCAGTTTATGATCATAAAGTAGGAGTTTCAAAAGGCCAATCAGAAGGGTTTGGGTATAAAGAGAAAATGTGTTTCCGTGGACAGAATGCTAGGTTGCACTGCACTTTGAGCAGAGACCTGCCGTAAGCAAGGGTGAGAAAGTTGAAAAGTTTTATCTTGGATATAGATGGGTTTATGAGGTTTCAGTTACAGCCTGAGAATAAGGGCTGCTGTGTAGCCAACATGTTAGGCCAATTGTGTCTTTTAGGTGGTTAGATTTGGCAGTAGCAGTAAGCGGAGCCATGGGTGGGAGGAATGAGTGAATGCATGTAAATCAGGTGGCTCTTTTCTTGGAGGATAGGAGGAGTTGTGATGAATCATAAGAAATTTAAGGTGGACCAGCCTTTTTCTTGCTAACAGGGCCAGTGTTCTACCCTCAGGCATTGTCAATCCGAGGAAAGATGATTATATATTTTTCTCCACTGTGCCTCAATCTACGTTAAACTTTAATATAATATATATATATATATATATATATATATATATATATATATATAACAAAGATAAAAAGAAAAATTAAAAACAAATAATAATAACATGTAAATCTCGTTCTCTATTTTTTATCACTTCCCTTTTACAATGACAGGTTTATTACATTCTGAGTTAAGTCTTGGCTCTCAAAATATGGAAAATAAAAAAAAAATAAAATAAAAAAAGCTCAAGAAACTCATTTGGTTAAAATAATAAGGTGAGTTAGAAGCAGTGTTGGGGTGAGGTGAGGATTCAGATAACAGAGGTAGGGATTGAGTATCTGAGTTTATGAGGGCGTTTTACTATCTTGTACTGGGGAAGGACATTTGGAAATTTGTGGCTTGAATAATATTTTGAGTTTAAAAGAAATGGAGAAAGATGATTTTTTAAAAAATGCTGTTCATATTTTCTTTGTATTTTTGTGGAGACTGTCAAAAATATTTCAGGTGCTTTCTATGTATGATGATAATGATGTGTGTGTGTGTGTGTGTGTGTGTGTGTGTGTGTGTGTGTGTGTGTATTTAATATGGTCCAGCACTAAGATGGAGTTATACAATGATTGCTTTATTCAGAGTTCATATTTCAACATAAGATGTATGATTTTGATGGTTCAAAATCTTTAGCACAAGAATCATCTGAATCTTAAAGTGGAACTTTAAACAATGTGGTGGTTTACTCATGCATGGCACTTTAGCTTCCAAGTACAGAAACCCATTGAAGCTAGTTCAAAAGTAGAGATTTCAAAAGAGGGTATGAAAGATCTCATGTGTTTACATAACTAAGGACAGGAAATAAAGAGACTCCCTCGGGCCTGGAGAATTTCTCACTCAAGCACTCAATGGCTCCTTTCTTCTTATCTGTCTTGTGGCTCCCCAGCTTCCGCAGACAGCTCCAGTATTCCTCCTCTCTCAGCACCTCCGCTCCCACCCCACCTGGTCACCTTACCCATGTTAGCACAGCTCTCCACTAGGTGAGCACCACACTTTTTGGGTTCGATTTTTGAGAGAAACAGTCCTTAGTGATTCAGTTTAGCCTATGATTTGGTTTCACTTTGATGACATGTTCCTTCTTGATCTGATTATCTCTAAATCGGAAGGAGAGGGATGATAATGGCATATAGGGCTGCCCCTCTCAGGAACATTAACTGGTTGGGCAGGTTTAAATAAATGAAGATGTTGAATGGGTCAGCCACATTAACTGACATATGTAACGTATGTACACTTTTGGAAGAATCATTAGCAGAAATGTTTCCAGAATATAGAGTAGGCAGCTGAGAACAGTAGTCTATATGTCAAGTTTAATTTCTGTGTGTTTATGAACTGAATACTAAGTTCAAGAGAGATTTTTCAAATAATGAAAGCAAAAACCCAAACAAGTAAAAAATCAATACATAACTGTCTTGAACAGTCTTGAGTAGACAGATAAAATAGTTTGATTGTTCATTATCCACATCCCTTAATTAATAGGAGCTAATAGAATTTAAATTTAAACCTCTTACTCCAAAGACACATTAGTCTTTCAGATTTGCAGTTGCATTTTAAAATTGCAATGATAAATATTTAATATTTCTACTTTAATTCTAAATATACTTTAATTACTCTATGTAAAAAATGTTTTGTTTAAATTTTGTATATACAATGGAAAAAAATAGTTGTATTATTATCGCTATTATTTGTATTATACATTTATTTTAAAAACAAGACTGAAAAATGAAGTTCTCAATGTAGTCCTTGCTAAGGAAAATACATAACATTTTCCTGAAATGTAAAGAAATATACTTATCTACATTATCACATGATTAATAAACATAAACGGTTTGCTAGGCTTTAATCAGAACAATGATTTTCTTTTAAATCTGGCAATATTGACCCCCTAGTTTTATGTCTTACTCTCCTCTCATCTACTTCCTAATCAAAATTTTGTTATATAACTTTATTTTTAAGTGGTTAAAATCAATATTAGGTAATTTTATTGTGAGAACTCTCAAAGTTTCCAAAATCCATCATTAAGCTATAACCAAAATATTAGAATAACGACACCAAACCAAGGTTCACTATGGAGCTGAAAGATGTGGACAGGACTCTAATGTGTTAAAATTCCTTTTTGTCCCTTTTTGACAAAGTACAGAAGTACAAAAAGTACTTAAGTAGTTTGTCCTCTTGGACAAAGTATAAAAGTCATCATATTAAAAAGATATTTTTAGCATAAGTAAGTGTTATCTTTATTAGGTAAAGAAAAAAATTACATGTTTTAAAATGTCAATATGTGTAACAATTGCTTTGCTTAAGGTATTAGTATGATTAGAGCAATAATTCAGTAAGCACAGTGCTCTGTCACTGTCTGTGAGTTCTCCCTTTGTGACTTTTGATTTATGTCTGGCAAGTTTGCCAATAGCCAAAGTTTCTTACTATCTTCAACTGTATAAATCTTATATATCTATAGTAAAACAGGGCTACTCATATGATCAACAAAAATGTCAGGTAAAATCAGCTTTCCATATCTAATGAGATAATAAAGCCAAAATGATAAACTCTTATTTATAACAAATGCTAAATTATAAAAATAATGAACTGTATGAATAATTGAAAGTTTGAAAGAAATGTTTCTGTTCTTTATGAACTAGTGTTAAATATATCTTAGAAATAGAGACAGTAGTTGGAATATAGTTTTATTCCATTTTATTTCATTTTATTTTGTTTTATTTAATTTTAATTTATTATTATTATTTTGTTAATTGGAATCAAATAGAATGGCATTCAAAAAATAAGTGAAGAACAAGAGAATGTCAGTCTCAATTTAATTTCTCCCTGATGCTGGAGAATAAAAGGTAATTGATACCACAGAAAAGAACAGGGAGAGAAGACATGTAATCTTGCATTCCTGAGGGAGTGAGGCATAGGACTGATTTGGAAAAAGTCCCCATCACCCACCATGTGTTCCACAGGCCGAATGCCACAGTTGGGGCCCTGCTGTACTTGGTTCCTGGAGGTAGGAGATGCTGAAAGGGTGACTGAGAACTCTGGAAATGAACAGAGTTAAGTGTTCAGAAAATACTGAATAAGACAGAATAAATGAGATTCGAAACTACCATGTATGCTTTGTTTTATGAAATGTTGGGGCTAGATAGAGCCCAAGCTTACTACCCATGGTTTCTAAGCCCAGGAACAGTAACAATAAAGTACAAAACTATTACATTTTTTGTTCAAAAAGTATAACATAATCTGATTATGAAAAAAATCAGGAAAACTCAAAATAGGGATATTCTTCAAAACAACTCATGTTTACCCTTTAGAAATAGTAACACCACAAACATCAAGGAAGGCTAAAGAACTCTTTTAAGATTAAAGGAGTTTAGAGAGAAAAGACAGTTAAATGCAATATATGATGTTGCATTGAATTTCAAAACAGAAAAAAAGAGAAAATTTTGCTATATAGAGCATTATTAGTAACAGGCAAAATTTGAATAAAAACTATGTATCGTATCAGTGTTAAAAGTATTGATTTTGATGGGCATAGTGTGGTTAGGCAAGCAAATGTCCTTGTGCTTAGAAGATGCAGGCTGAAATATTTAGGTATAAAGGGTTATAAAGTCTGCAATTTGCTGTCAAAAGGTTCAGACAGTACTAGAAATAGCCAGAGGGACAAAAGATTAACAACTGGTGAATCTAGGTACAGGGCATAGGTATTCACTCTATTCTTACAACTTTCCTGTAAGTTTGAAATGATTTCAAAATAATGAATTAAAAAGAAAAGGCATGACAAACATTTGTGTTTTGGCTCTGACAATGGCTAACCATGTGGGCTGTGAGCCTGTCTCATCTGTAAAATAGAAATAATCGGCCCCTTCTATTTCACAAGTAATTATAAGGATCAGCGATATAATGTAGTTCACAGACCACTATTTACTTTTTTTTTTATTAAGATTTGGACAAATATTTTATAGGAAAACAAAGTGAGTTTTCAAACAAACTACACTTATATAAGAAATGAAATATAGTTAGCTTTTTAAATCATTTAAAACTTTAGCTTTTGCTAATTAATTGTAATGCAGCCATTAATTATAATGCCTCAATTTAAGAATGCTCTGGGAATGCAGATTTTCTCTGTAACAGAGGTACAGAAAAACTAAAATCCAAACAAGCAAATAAAGAAACATCAACATAATCATGTGATTATGAGTACTTATTTCTTGCAATTTTATAGTCTTACTGCTAGTATTGTGGAGAACTCATCCATTTCTTGTATTTCAAGTTTAAGTGAACAGAGCTCATCATAGTCAGTATTCTAAAGTCTGGGAAAGTTCAGTTTGGTATAAAGAACATCTTTTATAACTCAGTGGACACTAGTTATTCTGCTATGTGCTGGGGGATTCTCTACTGTTTCTTCTAGTCCCAAATACTCAACATCTTCCTGTTCTTTTGATTTTACACTTCCATTAAAATAGTAAAATTTTGATGAATTGTATATTTATACTTTTTTTCATACTTTGGCTGCAACTTATTCAATCAGTTTTATTAGGACCTGGGATAAATATCAGAATAATTTGTATCATTCCTGCGATAGTAGGTCAATATCAATGAGAATCTTTAAAAAATAATTTATATTTTTGTGACTTCCTTTATTATCACCTGGTACACTCTTCTTCAAAAACTAAAATTCTCAAACAGAAGTACCAAAATTTCTAGTATTTAACAAATACCAAATTCAATGGCATCTTCTTAATCTATTTCCTTCCTTCCTTCCCTCCTTCTCTTCTTCTCTCCCTTCCTTCCTTCCACCCTCCCTCCCTCCCACCTTCCTTCATTCTGTGCTTCCTTCTTTCCCTCCTTCTTTCCTTCCTTCCCTCCCCGCTTCCTTCTTTCCTCTTTCTGTCTTTCTATCTCTGCCTCTGTGTCTCTTTCCCTCTCTCTCTCTCTCCTTCTCTCTTTTTTTTTTTTTTTTATGAAGTGATTGACCCAGCCATCCATTCCAATCCTTTGTTCTGAAACTTTTATCTATTAGACTACTATGAGTATGTACGTCATGTCTTTGACCATAACCTCTGATATTACTTATTTGTTCCCTTTTCTCCTACCGCATGCCTCTAAGTTTCTTGTATTAGCATTCTTCTTTTTTGTTTCTTTTGGGGTCACATATAATCAAGTCATTTCAAGATGACTTCAGAGAAGTCTCTCTCCTCAGATTCACCTTTTCTCTTGAACACCATGTAGGTAGTTGTAATAATATACTTCATATCTTCATCAACACATAGTCTATACATATCATATCATACATACTGTGTCAGAGCCTCTAATTATCTATGCCCAAAGCCAGGCTACTTGCACATCAGAGAGGTGAGGTGAGGTGGGGTTTAAGGGGAGGGAAGAGCCATGCTCATGCTCAGGAGCAGAGGTTTGAGCATTTAGCATGACAATAAAGCATAGTACCATATGCCCTTTTATTTATTCTTCACTAGAATAGAAAGCTCTTTACCTGCATGGAATGTAACTTAAAAAAATAATTTTTAACTTATTGTGATAAATTGATCTTTCAAAAACATTTGGGGAAACATACTCATAATAAAATATGTCTTGCACTATTACAGAACAGTATGCATTAATGTTTAAAAATTGATTAAAGCCTTTCACAGCAGAAAGAGCTAAACTCAAGTTTAAATCATACTTTTTAGCTTGAAAGTTACCCCATACTGTTAGATAATGCAAGGATGTTGAAAAAAGTAACTAAAAACTAATTCACCAAGTTTGTAAAAATCAAATATTCTATACCCTAGGTAACCTTAATATTGCTCTGTCACTGTAAATCAGATTATTCTTGAGATTGTATTTAAGTCAAGGCAAACAGTTTTCTATTTACAAATGTAATTTAGTCTCAGGAGTTGGTAATTTTGTTAAAATATTGTCAGGTTAATTGAAATTGATTTGTGTTTACTAAAAGTAGTGAGTACTAATCAAATATTAGACACTGAAGTATTGGAGGTATTTAAACCTTTGACAGACACTGCTAGTGCTTCATGGAAGGATTTTGTGTTTGTGTGTGTCTCAGAGGTCAACATAGCTTTTTGGCCTTTTCTTCTAAATATATATGGAAAAAACTAGGAGAGATGGCCTAAATTTCCTTCATAAAATTTTGTTTAGGGAATATTTTGGAGAATTTGGGATTGGTTTTGAGGGGATTATTTATGTTTTATTTCTATTACTACAAATAGCACATTTGCTTTTCCATCTGCTTAATTCCATTCAAGGTTTGCTTAATTCCATTCCATTCGATGATGCTACCATTCATAGCATCATCGAGCTCTACATAATAATGTCTGTCCCCTTTTATAGGAGACAGACATTACCAGGCAATTTGAAAAGCAGGTTAAAGATAAAGCCTGATAGCACACATGCCTTGGCCTGGTGACTTGGCTCACTTCCGAAACTTATATTAAATAGGTTGCATGCATCTTCTGTGCTCTATGTGTATGGGCTCTATGAGGCTTAAAGAAATATTTCCCTTAGTACAAAAATAAACCCATCATAATCATTCATTTTGGAGAAATTTTACAGTTGTTGGTTAACCTGCTCCCTTATGCCCTGCAATATTCATTAGCTGATTTCTCTGTTTATGAGTGATATTATATGGAAATGGTTATGGTTAGCTAACAGATGTAACCACTGAAATAAATTAGAAAGTAAAGTTCTATATTTTACAGATGATTCTATTAGATATTCTTTTTTCCCTCCTTGACTTTAATGTTTAGTTTTCTTTCTACAGAAAACTTTTCTTTACTGACTACGGGAATATAGCCAAAGTGGAAAGATGTGACATGGATGGGATGAACAGAACAAGGATAATTGATTCAAAGACAGAGCAGCCAGCTGCGCTGGCACTAGACCTAGTCAACAAACTGGTTTACTGGGTAGATCTTTACTTGGAATATGTGGAAGTTGTGGACTACCAAGGAAAAAACAGACATACTATCATTCAAGGCAGACAAGTAAGTATAATTGTGTTAGAAAATCCAGCTAAGGTAATAAAATGAATAATACCGTACTAAGAAAAAGACCTGAAATCTCAGTGTTGAAAATTTTTTATGAAGTCAAGCTGCAATGGATCATAAAAATTGTGATATATTTCCTCTACGGGAGAATGTTCTTTTCAGTGCATTCCATATATTGAAGATGCCTATCACTTCTTCCCTCCCTCTATTAAAAACAAAGCACATAAAACAAAAAACAACAAAAACACCAAATAAAAACAAAAATGCTATGCCAGTAAGGAAACAAAATACTAGAATAGGACAAATGGCCTACTTTCTAAAAACTAATTTAAACAGTTTATTCATAAGGAACTGAACTATGATTTGTCCATTGTGGCATTGGAAATATTTTTCTAACAAAAGCAAATGCCTGCTCACAAAAGTATCTTTTTTATTTTAATAGGTTAAATTATATTTTGCCTTCTGATGTATTAAAGTACTTCCTAAAATGAGAATTCTGTGAAAGTTCCCAAAGTCAAAATTTTTCCCAACTGTATACTTTTTCCCTTGCTGAATTACAAGTATTTTGTTTGTCTGTTTGTCTTTCTTCAAATAACACCCAGTGAAGTCCTTAAGGAAATCTGTAAGTGGAAATGAGCCTTATTTACTATTGTGCCTTTTCAAATTCAATTTTACCTCAGTGATAGCACTAATTTTATGTGAGATTCTTATTCTGTGGAGCTGAAATATGTGAATCTCTTTGCTTTCTTTTGCAATGAAAGGCAAGAATACTCTGTAATTATTCCTTCAAGTTACTTTTTTTTTCCTTCTAATCTGCTTTAACAATAAAATTATCTCTCCTTCCTTGGCAGATAAGCAAATGCATTAATCTGGGTAGTTAAAAAAAAGTGTCCAATATTAGAGGTGAGGCCAGATATTTCTCACCCTCAACTATCCTAAAGCTTTGATTTCTTAAGCAAGTTTCAGGTCCTCTAAAGAGGACCTAATCTTAAAATTATAATGGACATTCTTTTTGTATCTATATGTAATTAAAATTTTAAATTTGAAACAAGAATAGGAATTCAAATGATTTTTTTCATGACTAAATGTTTCTTAATGTCTGAAGTTTTTAATTATTCATTTTTTTCATTTCTATTGCCTGTGTTTTGTTGATCTGTCAGTAAATAATCCAATATATGCTTAGTCTGCCACTAAATAATCCCATATAGATAAATTTTTGGAAGTATTTGAGCTGTAGGAAGAATAGTCTATCCACTAACTTCAGGCTCCTCTTACCTCTATTGAGAGTAGTTAGCAAAGTAAGCAGCAATGTATTTACTTTATGGGTAACAGAGCCTTCTGAGGGAAGGCAGGGAAGCAGTGAGTATAATTTTGAACTTTAGCGTATGAACATGTTTTCTACCATGACCAGTTGCCCCTTCTGCAGTCATGGTTTCTCTCCTGAGATATGGATTGGCAGTAATCTGGGTATGTCACAACTAGATATTCCTAGATGGATGGGCCAAAACTTTGAGTGAAACATGTAGTTGATTAATGGTAATGGAAGAGTTCAGCTTGTTTGTAATTTCTATAGAAAAAAAAAGATTGCTTAGGTAAAAATTGGGCCATAGGTATATTTAGTTAATGTGATGTTAGCTATGTGGAAAATGACATGGGTGCTTACACACTAACACACACACATGCACACACACACACACACACACACACACACACTTACTGGAGAGTAACACTAATATAGAAAAATATTATTCGGGCTTCAACATCAAATTATTCTTTTGTTTCTAGCCTAGACTTAAAGAAATAAAATATGATACAAAAACAACATGCAAAAGCTAGACTTTTAACCATGTATTATATGAGAGGATCAGAAAAAGTAATGATAATTTACATATAGTAGAAAGATAACAAATCAAATGTTTTTGCTTAAAGTACAGAATTAACAAGATTTCCTGATTAAAATAGAAATTTTTGTTCTATAAAAATGTATATAGTCACACCACGAATACTTTCTCAAATTCTCTTAACTATAAATCTATACTAAAAGTGCACTAAAAGTACAATATAATGCCAAAAAATAGTGACAAGTGCTTTTTCATAAAAATTTCTGTTGCAAATCAATTGACAGCTCCACCATACCCTGGATCAGAATCATTTTAAATTAAGTGTAACACAAGGAATACCCAAAAGCAATGTGGGTGGCATGTGGCTTTATATGAGGACACCAGTACAGTCATTTTGCCTCTGCTTTCCAGGAAGCTTTCCAAGACTTCAAGATATCTATTCCTCCCCACAACCCTCAAAACCTCTGCCAAGGAAGGTTCACCCTGTTAAAGTGTCACGATAGCAGTAAATATTGTTATTCTCAAAGCAAGTAGTTCCATTTCCATTATGAGTAGGCTTTAGAAAGAATACAGTTTCAGAGTAAAATGCTGACATTTAATTTACAATGATTCTAAATATGTGATTTCATTATATATCATTTTCTGTGCTGGGCAAGTATTAGTCTAAATGTAACTTGAGATTTAAAAAATGTGGTTTTGAACTTATAAAACAAAATTTCAAATGTGCTTTCTCATCAGTATTTTTACAGGCATAGTTGTGCTTCCGCAGATTCTACATATCCATGACTATATTAACAAGCAGCCTATAAAAATATCTCAAATTTTATGTAACAGTATTATAAGCATATTCATCAACATGCCTAAAAGTTTGGTTCTTATTAGGTTTGAAAAGTAATTACTGAACATATTTTCTTAAACATGAATAAAATCCCCCCCCATGCATTTGCAACTGCTCTATCCACTATTGTATAATGTTTTATTCTCAGGATTTTTTTTAAATTAGTGAAATCTTGAATTCTTGGAGACAAAATATACAATAATATGCTTGACTCTCCTACTGTGGGAATTGATCATAGTGGTAAATAGTAGTTTTTTCTTTCAAGTTGAAAGCAGGATAATTGAAAATCATAGTTATTTTTGTCCCTCTTTATAGGTCAGACATCTTTATGGCATAACTGTATTTGAGGACTATTTGTATGTAACCAATTCTGATAATTTCAATATCATAAGGATAAACCGATTTAATGGCACTGATATTTATTCATTAATAAAAATGGAAAATGCTCGGGGAATTCGAATCTATCACAAAAGAACTCAACCAACAGGTAAGATGCTAGACTTTGCCATAGCCTTCATAATGATGAATTGAATGGTTATATGGTCCCTGTACTTTTGTATGGTGTTAAAGTAAGTCATAAATTCTATTTTGATAACAAAAGTGTACACATCTATTTAATAAAATTAAATAGAATTTCCTTTACAAGTCTAAATGACAAATTTTTCAGTTGCTAGTGAACTGTTTGTACAAACATAGAATGGAAACAATTGCTAGATATAAATTCAGAAAGGAGCTTTCAATTGTGCTGTATGCACACAAGAAAACCAGATGATAAGATGCTAAGATTTTTTTTTGTTTGTTTGTTTTTGTTTGTTTGTTTGTTTTTTGTATTTTGGGAGATATATTTCAAATTTGGTGACTTATTGTATCTGTCCAGTTTTATTGCTTTTTATTGCAGTTTTATCATGATTCTTTTGACTTAACATTCTAATTGTTCTTTAGTACATGTTAATTAAAAAAGTAATTTTTAATGAGAAGACTGCAATGTTTCTAATTCTCAAAAAGACAAACTAGCTATTTTGCATAGTAGGATAGTGATGCTTGTTCATTAACATAATGTAGGCTCAATTATATATAGAATAATGTAAAATACAAAAGCCATGACACAAAATTTCCAAAGCTTCCATCATATTTTTGTGGTTCAAATCATAGTTAATTTATAATTATCTAAATATTAATATAGATTTGATTGAGGCAATGGATCATCAGTAATATTTTTACAGCAAATCTAAATTTGAAATTTAGTAGATAACCTTATGAGAGTTTGATATTAGGATTTATTAATTAGCTAATTATTTATTGACCATTTACTATGTACCAGGATCTATTCTACATATATTAGGAATAAAACAGAGTAAATAAAACAGAGAAAAAATGTTTGCCTTTATGAGATTTGCATCCTAGTAGAGAAGACATAATTTCAAAAAAGTAGATTATTATTACATTAGAAGATAAGAACTATAGAGAAAAATAAAGCAAATAAGAGGAAGAGGATTGTCAATAATGAGGATATTTTGCAATTTTATATTGAATGGTTAGAGGAAGTCCTATTGAAAAGATAAAATTGAATGAAGACATGAAATAATTGAAGGATAGAAGCATGAATATGGCAGGTGAGAAAGCACAGAAAACATGAGAAAGAGCATGCTAAGATCGTTCGAGGAGCAGCAAAAAGACCCATGTGTCTGGAGCAGAGTAAATAAAGGTAGGAGAAGTAGGAAATAAAGTTGGAGAAATAAAGGAGGATCATAAGGTAGATCCCTGTAGATAATTGTAAAAACTTTTGCTTACACTTTTATTGAGATGGGGGGCCCTTAGGGAGAATTAAGCAGAGGAGTCTCATGACCTGACTGACTTTTTAAAGAAATATTAATGGCCACTGTGTTGACAAAAGTTTGTGGGGGACAACAATGGAAGGTTGAAAGGTTGTAGAGAATGGTAGACTGGACCAAGATGATAGTAGTGAAGATAATGAGAAGCAATTAGTTAGGACATTTTTAAAAGTAGATCTGGAAACCGGTCAATATGGTATAGAAGGTAGAGGTTGTGCACACTTTCTCCCACAACCACACCAAAATTATTACAGAATTACAAGCAACCAGCATGCAGAGTCATCTAAGGTCTGGCTGAACAAAAGCCTTACAACTAGGGACAAAAATAAAAGGTCACCCCAAACTGGTAGGAGGGGCAGAGACATTAAATGGCCTGGTCCCATAGCTCTGTGTGGCAATCTAGAATTGGGAGGGCTATCTTGGCTGCAGAGCCTCCTTCCCAACCTGAGGAGCGAGGGGTTCCAGCTGCATACTGGGCTCCCCAGCCCAGGGTTCCAGCACTGAGAAGTCCCCACAACTTCTGGCTATGAAAACCAATAGAGATTGCAGCTGAGTGAGATCAAGTGCTGTGGAAGTTACAGATGTTCCTCTTAAAGGGCCCAAGCCAGCTTTACTCACTGATGGTTTCACTCACTCTGAGATCCAGCACTGGGGCAGTTGCTTGAGGGGCACCAGGAACCTACGGGGGGGCTCTGAACTGTCAGGCTTTAGGGTGAGGGCTGGAGGAGTAGCTTTCTTCCAGACAGAAGTGCTGACAGTACCCATTGTTTGTTGAGCCCTCCTCTCTCCCAGCCTGTGGACGCAGGCACTGCTGTATCTGAGTCACCATCAACCTGGATAACACAGGTTCCTCCACCCAGAGAATTCCCTGAGACTCTGTTTCACTCAACCTGTGGGCCCACCCAAGCTGCTTCTAATGGTTTATTCCATATAAAGGGGCTGTTTCATCTCTTGCTGTGGACTTTCCTAAAATCTTTCAAAGGCTCACAAAACCCAAGGAGGCAGCATCTGGCCTCAGTGTGCCCTGTACCTCTTGCTGAACAAGCCTCAAGCCCCACAGTATTGGCAGCCAGTCATGGTTTCTGACTTGGCCCCTTAAGACACCTATAAGCCCAGCACGGGTGGCAACCATCTTTGGATTGCTTGGTAACTCTTACCAATATCCCCAGAGGCATACAGGCTATGGTTGAACTTGGCCTGCATCTGGACCCCTCCCAAGATTGTGCCACTGGGCCCCACAGCACATCTACTGTATAAAAACACTCTAAGACCAGGAGACTTAGGAGCCCTACCTAATACATAGAAACAGACACAGGGAGGCAGCAAAATGAGACAAAGAAGCATGTCCCACATGAAAGAAGTGAACAAAGCTCTGGAAAAAGAACTCACCAAAATGCAAGCAAGCAATCTATCAGACTCAGAGTTCCAAACATTAGACAGAGGGATGAATTTAGAGGCAGAGTAGATGAACTCAGTGAGAATTTTAACAAAGAAATAGAAAACATAAAAATAGAGATAAAAAACATAATTGGGAACCAGGCAGACATGAACAATATAATATCTGAGCTGAAGAGTATATTAGAGAGAATCAACAGAGTGGATGAAGTGGAGGATAGAATCAACAACATAGAGGATGGGGTAGCAGAGGAAACCCAACCAAAACAGCAACAAGAAAACAGAAATCCAAAAAATTGAAGATAGTTTAAGGACCCTCTGGGACACGTCAAGTGTAACAACATTTGTATCAAAGGGGCACAAGAAAGAGAGGAGGGAGAGCAAGGAATTGAAAACCCATTTGAAGAAGTAATGATGGAAAACTTCCCTAACTTGGTGAAGAAAATAGACATATAACCCCAGGAAGTTCAGTGTCCCAAACAAGATAAACCCAAAGAGACACACACAAAGACACATCATAATTAAAATGCCAACAGTTAAATAGAAAGAGAAAATCTTAAAAGCAGCAAGAGAAAAGTCATTATAAGGGAGATCCTAAAAGACTGTCAACTGATTTCTCAAAAGAAACTTTGCAGGCCAATAGGACTTGGTACAAAATATTCAAAGTGATGAAAACCCAGGACCTACAATCAAGATTACTTTACCCAGAAAAACTATTATTTAGAATCTAAGGACAGATAAAGAGCTCCCTAGACAAGAAAAAACTAAAGGAATTCATCACCTCCAAACCAGCATTACAAGAAATGTTGGAGGGACTTCTTTAAGAAGAAGTAAAAATATATATCAAAAATATAAATAAAGAATGACATTAACTGCTTATCTATCAACAAGTACTTCAAATGAAAAAGAAATAAATGCATCAATCCCAAATAGGGTGACTGAATGAATAAGAAAATAAGACCCTTACTTAGACTGCCTACAATACACTAACTTCAGATTAAAAGACACACAGACAGAAAGTAAAGAGATGAAAAATATATTTCCTGATGAACCTAGAGGATATTGTGCTGAGTGGAGTAACTCAGATGGAGAAGGACAAATGACATATGATTTTATGTATTTGTGGACTCTAAAGCATGAAAAAAAAACAAACAAAAACAGAAACAAACTCAAAGATACAGAGAACGTTTTTAAGGTTACCAGATGAGAGGGAGGTTTGGGGGATTGAGCAAAAAAAGAAAAGGGATTAAAAAGTACAAGTGGGTAGTTACAAAATAATCATGGATATAGAAAGGAATGTATAAGGAATATAACCAATAATATTATGTAATAACTATGTGTGGTGTCAGAGGGGCACTAAATTTATTGGGGTCATGACTTTGTGAGTTATATAGATGTCTAATCACTATGTGGAACACCTGAAACTAATATTATATACCAACTATATCTGAAAAATAAAAACTATTATTAAAAGTAGAGCCAACATGAGGTCCTGTTGAATTGAATATGGGGTATACATCTAAAAAGAGTCTAGGATGATGACAATAGTTTGGGCTGAACAATTGAAATGACTGAGTTATTCCTGAGATTGAGGAAACTAAGTATGGAGAAGATTCATGGGCAAAGAAAAGAAGTATAATTTTCATGTTATTTCAAATACGTATTCTAAATTCAGGTGGAGATATCTAGGAGGTATTTGGATATACAAATCTGGAGTTCAGGGGAAAGTCCAGGCTGGAGACAACAATATGGGGAGTCATTGGTATATAGATGACATTTAAAGCCATGAAAATCAATGTGATCACCATGGAAATAATAGGTGGAGAAGAGAAGATTTCCAAATAATGGATATTGGGACATTTCATAATAAGAGCTAAAGAGAATAGGAGGGACCAAAAAAGGAGACTGAGAAGAAACGATAAATCCAACTGGTGGTTGGATTTAGCAGCATGATGCTCATAGGGATCTGACGAGAGCAGTTTTGTAGTTAAATGAATATCTGGGTAACATCGGTCTGAGAGAGATAGAAAGGAAAGAAACTGTAGAAAATGAGGATACATAACTTTGAGAAGTGTAAAGGTAAGGTGAAGTAGAGAAACAAGGAGCTAGTTTAAGGATTGCTATGGAAATTAAGGTTGAAAGAAGATTTTTTCCCGAAGATTCAAAAACAATGACATGTTTATATACTCATTGATATGATCCAATGGAGAGAGCAAAAGTAAAGATGAAAGTTTGAAAGTGGAGAGTTGCTAAGTAGGTGAGAGGAGATGTGATCTGGTATAAAAATGGGGTGAGACTGAAAAGTAAAAGCAATGCTCTTGGTGGGAAAAGAATAAAATTACATGTTACTTATTTTTTTATTTAGAGAAAAAGAACATGGCACAAATTTTAAGAGCATAGCAATTTTATTAAAAGAAAATTACCATGTTATTTATCACAATTTCAAGTAAATAGTGATTAAAAAGAAGTATAATTACAGTACCTAAAGTATTATTGACATTATTATTACTATTATGGCTCTTTCTCTTTGATCTGTAATTCTCTTTTCCATCTTCCATATAGGACTTTCCCTTTTTGTTTTCTTCTCTAAATTCTACACTCATGAAATAGCCTTCTACTTCTCAATCTCCACAGGCAAATTTAGCCTCCTGCTTTTGACAATTTCAGTCACACACACACACCCACTCCCAACCCCATACACACATTTAATTTTATTATAAGTTTATCTAAATGTCAGTGGACTCAAAATTGTAAAAAAAAAAAAATGTCTCAGCAAGTCTCAGTAAAGATAATCATTGAAAAATGTTTCGTCTAGTTTAGGTATCCATATAATGGACCATTTTGAAAGAAATCTTTTCTCTGCTTAACTACTTAACCTGGGATATTTTTACAGTATCTTTTATATTTGCAAAAAAAAATGTGGATTTTTGAAAAGTATAACAAGCATGTACCAAATAAACATGTTACTTTTATTTTGCTTACATGTAAACAGTTTAAATTAATATAAAAGCACTGTGTCTCTCAAAACTGTTTTTTTTTTTTTTTTTAATGTAGACAGGAGAATCTGGGCAAACCCTCACTTCTTTTATGGGGTTTAAACTCTTTCCAACTGATTATGGTCCTAAATAGTTTGGTATACAGATTTTTTGCTAGGATTTCTTTTTCCGTACTGTAAAAGTTTTAACATACTGATGCACATAATTATCTTGTCTTTGGAGAATTTCAAGCATGCTGTTTTTTATTTGTTGTAGTCAGAAGCCATGCATGTGAAGTGGATCCATATGGAATGCCAGGGGGATGTTCACACATCTGTCTGCTCAGCAGCAGTTACAAAACACGGACCTGTCGCTGCAGGACTGGCTTCAATTTGGGAAGTGACGGCAGGTCATGCAAAAGTATGTTGTTAAAATCAAACATTTTGCCAGAAGCTACTGCTTCAGAATAGGATCTTTAGGATTAATTAACAGCATCAACATCAGTAATAACGTGAGATTTCATCAGGTGAAATCTGTCTGCAAATATGTAGCAGTCACTTTTCTCAAAATCAGTTTTTAGTGGGATTTTCTTGTGCGTGTGTGTGTGTGTGTTGTGTTTGTGTATGTGATAATGTGAATGGAAAACCTCATTGGATTGTATGTACATTATGGATCTTTGGGAAACATTTTTCAAGGAAAATTTTTAGAAAGATCTTTTCCTTAATTCCTTAAAGAATTTTTGGTCTAATGAGTTCAAATCATTGGTTGACTTGATTTTCTCTTGTCTGAACCAAGATGCTGTTCCTAGTAATAGCTATGTTGTTTAGTCCAACAGGATTACATAAAACAATGCTTCATCTCATCTGGTATCATTGGGGAGTGAAATTCATTTTATTATTTAATGTTCCAGGTAAATGGAACCATGCCAATTAAATAATCTCTAACAGTTTTATTTAAAAGTGTTCTAATAAACATTTCTTTGTTTTGTTTTTGAAATATGCTAGAATAATTTACTTGCTCTTTATTTAAATAAGCTAACAAATATTTTTATGAATGATTTTGTAAGTTTAAACTTTTGCACAAAAATTAGTTAAAGTCTTTACTTGGGGTCTTCATAATCAGATATAGTGGAATGGTCCTTTTAACAATGGTGTTGATATGCAGACTATTGGTCTTTAAATGTCCCCAAATACTATAATTTTTATTTATTTCTAACTTTGCATTAAATAATGGGAATGTACAGATATCAGAGCTCATGTTCAAGACTACCTCTGGATAATTGAGGTACTGTGTCAGAAGTCACACTCACTATAGAAGAATTCGCATGTGCGTGCGTGCGTGCGTGCGTGCGTGTGTGTGTGTGTGTGTGTGTGTGTAACCAGCCTTTAAATTGCTCTGGTTACTACCAGGGAAGAGATGGCATGTCATGCAAAAATATAATCATATACATGTACATATATACATGCATACATTTGGGAGAAAAAAAAAAGATCAGAGTTGTATAAGCTTCAATCATTTCTTATTTAGTATATTAGTCAGGGTACATTTATATTAACAGACACAATTCTAGCTATTTTAAGCTGAAAAGGTCAAGACAAATAGGTGCTTACAAAATCATTGAAAAGCCTGAAGCAGTATCTTCTAGAATGGGTCTTTAGAACATTCCTCAGAATATCTTCCGAAATCATAAGCTAGGGAATCAGGAAGCTATCGAAGCTATCGAAGCTATCGAAGGCAATCGTAACTTCAAAAACACACCAATGTGCCTGAGATCCAGGGATTAGGAACATTTTACCACAACTATTAGCTCCAGAAATATGGCACAACTGACAGTACCCTAATGGTAAGCAAACCAAAACAATACCAAACCAAACAAAAAGATAACCTCTTCCTTGCCTCTTGATATACACAAAGGAAGAAGATCAATGTGGAAAAATTCAGTTTATTCATTAGATGAACAACAACAGCAGCAGCAAAAGATGGAGTCATTTCCATATTCCAAGTTTAGCATATTACATATGATTTTAGTTGATTAAATCAAAACTAGAATCACGGCTATATGAGTGTCTGTGAAATGTTGTTTTTAGTTTTCAATTGTCTATTGTACAGGAAAACAAACTAGAAAGAACTTTAAAATGGTACTGAATGACTAAAATAGCGACTAAAAACACAGGGAAAATTGTTGCCATTCTTTTTTAAAATATACATACACACAGGTGCACATATGTACATACAGAAACATACACATTAAACCAATGAAGTTCCAGGTTTACCAATTACCAATTAAAATATCAATTAAAAATAAAAGCAAAAATAAATGTTAGCAAGAATGGATATTGTAAAACCAGCTTTCTTATGCATTGCTAATAGAATTGGAAATTGATATAACTATTTAAAAAACAATAATATATGCAAAAGACTTAACAAAACTGATACTATCCTTTAATAAGTTATTCCACCTTGAAGAAATCCATTGTAAATACACTTATAATAACAAAAATGAAGAAATGGTTTAAATATCCAATAATAGGTAAGTTGCTAACTATATTACATCGCCTTTCTAGTAGGGAAAATGATGTTGTCATTGGAAATAATGTGTTAAAGACTTTTTAATAATAACAAAATATCATTAAATTTTTAAAAATTAGGTACAAAAATCCATATATGGTATATCTATTAAAGAAACAAAAATATCTAAACATATAAAGTTGGCAAAAATAGGAATGTTAATTTTCAAATTAATATACACTACTTTTAAATAATATATTTAAAAAAATACTCTTGAAAGTAGGTAGACTCTGAGAGTCTGCAAAGGCAATGAGGTAGAGAGAAGGATGTTAATATTCTTTACACAGTAATTTTATTTCTGGAAAAGTATACTAAGAAATCATCTAAGAACATGTATTAAGTGCTAAGTTGAAAAAATGCTTATCTCAGTATTATTATGATAATAAAAAGATAAATCCAGCTGAGGAATGGTTTAGCAAATTACAACTTATTATATTAATCATACTGAAAGAATGCAAGTCTTAATGAATCAACATAAAACATAATTTAAATACTAAATTGTAAAAATAAAAGTGGAATACAAAATTGAATGTCCTCTTCTATATAAGTAACTGTGCATTAGAAAAATAGCTAGATAAATTAAACCTGAAATAGTCACACAAAGAATTACAGTATAGTCATGAAAATTAATGACTACGACAACCATGGATGATATCAAGAATGTCATAAGAATAAAATTAATCCACAGAAGAATTTACACATGTAATACAATTGTGAAAAATTAAATGGTCTACTTTTGGGAAACACATACAACATATATCCTAAAACTTTTTAAAAAGACATGATAAACACAATAATCAGGATACTGTATGCCTCTGGGATAAAACTGGGCCATATGTCTATCTTTCAGTGTTCTGGAAACAGTTTTAAAATCTGTGCTAGGTACATGGGATTTGTTTTATTTCTATTTTTATATATTAAAATGTTATAAAATTTGTTTATGTATATTCCACATTCACTAATACTAATTTTAAAAGAAAACAAGAGAAATAAATTATATAAAATGATAATGTAGTTTATATATTGAGGGTGTTGAATTCATGAGTAATTATTATTTTTCATTTTTTTCAAATGTTCTATAATGTAGTTATTTTACTTTACTACCAATCTCATATAGTGTGTCCTAGCATTTGAAAAGCCTTGCATATATTTTCACATACAAGTCTGAAGAAGTCAATTCACTGTAAAACAAACAAACAGACAAACAACCAACATCAGAAAAAAACACAAAACCTACCTTGATTTTGGCATTTTAACCCAGGAGACTGTTTTTGGGTGGGCATTTGTAAATTTTGTTTTTGTTTTGCTTTTGATAAGGGCTGTGTTGTACATCAGAGTTAATGGCATACAACATCAATCTCTAACATTCTAATTAAGATGTGAAGAAAAAAGTTATGCTATAACTGGCATTTGATTTCATTTCTTAAAAAAATAAATCATGTGATTAAAAATAATGTATTCACATGCAAGCTTGTAATACTGCATGATTCTTTTTGTTTGCTTTTCACTGTCTGTAGATGCAAACTCTGATAGTGAAGTATTTTTAATCTCAAGTTTTAAATTGTCAAACATAATGAATGTTACAGTTGCTATCTACAAAATGTGTTAGATAGATTGTAATGAATTGTAAAATTAAATGTGCTGGATGTTTTGATAAATGTCCATTTTACAGTTACAAGTTTTCCAATGATCTGTCATGCTTTTGCTATACAGACAATTACAGACAAAAGAATAATTAACTAAATATAACCCATTCACGGAAGTAATTTCTGTTTTAATTAAAGTAATGCAATTAGCTGGTCCTCTTGCATCAAGATACATTTGGCATATTTTAGAGTTTAATTTTTGGTATTGAATTTAAAAAACACTAATTGTGCCAGTTAATTAAACAGTGGCATTATGCAGTGTAAAGAAGATTAGGCAGCATCAGTTGTTTATGTTTGTAATCTTTCTTCTGCAGGACCCAAGAATGAGTTGTTTCTCTTTTATGGGAAAGGACGCCCAGGAATTGTTAGAGGAATGGACTTGAATACCAAGATAGCTGATGAATACATGATCCCCATAGAAAATCTGGTAAACCCTCGTGCTTTAGATTTTCATGCAGAAACCAATTATATCTATTTTGCTGACACCACCAGTTTCCTAATTGGCCGGCAAAAGATAGATGGCACTGAGCGAGAAACCATCCTGAAAGATGGTAAGTGGCAATATGTAACATTAACATTAAACTGCCCAGATATAAAACATTTTAAAAGGATAAATTTGGTGTATGTTAAACTAACTTTTACCAGAACCCAAGTGACTACTGATTTGAAAATATTTGTTAATTTAATTTTCTTTGGTAATATTATTTCTACATTTTTTTCACACACCAGTATATTAAAACTTTCATTGTAAAATTGAACTTGCAATTGTCCAGTACATTTTAAATATCATAGGAATTAAATTGAGTTATTTATCCTCTTTCATGGAAAAATATAGATTTATAATTATGTGCTTATAGTTCTATATGGCAGAACATAAGATATAAAAGAACATTAGAGACTTTAGTAATATTTGTTTTTCACTAGAATATTGGTTATGTCACTCAAAGTACATGAAAAATATTAATGTTCTCATTATTATCACAATTCTTGCATATTGTTTCTTACTTTATAATTAATTAAAATTAAGTTTTTTAAAGTTGCCCTTGAAATATCAGTCTTTGCAGAGAAACTTTGTTTATATCAACTTTTACTTACAGATATAAACATTATTGCAATCATATATATGCAAACATATATGCATGTACTTTATAAAAATCAGTAGATTTCATAAATTACTTGGCTTGGGAGCAACCAACCAAGTAAAGGAATAATATAACTTTGATATAAGTAGAAAAGTTATTTAATAAATGAGCAAACCAAATTTTTGACTGCTAGTCACCATTAGCATGTTAACTAATGATTCTGAACCTGTTTCTTCATATGTACAGTCTGCTTACTTATCAAGTATTTTAAAAAGTCTCGATTTAGGAAACATTAACTGTAAATTTATTTTATAAAGGGCATTGTGCTAGCAATCATAGAAGATAGAATCCACAGAAAGGAAGAGATATGTTTATGTGGGTGCTTTCAGGAAAGTTTTTGTGGAGGAGGTGGTATTTGCCCTAGATCTTAAAGAAAGAACGTTAAAGAGGAGGGGAGGACATTTCAGCAACTAGGAATTCCATGAAATAACAAATCAAAACAAAACAAAAGCTCATGTTCTGGAAAAGGAATGAGGGGGAGCATTAAGTGGAATCCTACAGAAGGTTTTGTCTACAGGTAATAGTGATAGAGTAGATGTGAAAAATGAAGGGTGGCAAAATGAGAAGACCTTAAATGTGAAGTAAAAGGTCTTGAATAAAACACCAAAGGGGTATGACAAAGAAAATGCTTTTGAACCAAAGAATAATATGAATGAAAAGATATTTTAGAGGATCAATCTGTTTTTGGAGTGCAGAATGAATTATAGGAAGAAGAAGAGGGGAAAAAAAAGCAGATAGACTAAAATTATTTATAGCATGACTGATAATGAATGATGATCTCTCCTAATTTTTAGAGGGAATGGGAACAACATAAAAAGAGTACACTTTCCAGGAGTTACAAATAAAGTGCTGAACTGAAAAATATCCCTGTTTTTGTCTTTTTTTTTTTTTTTGTCTAATTAAAGATTTTTATTCTAAATTGGGCATGGCAAAAAATTCCTGCCTACTTTTTTCTGTAATGTGATATCAGATGATAGAAATCTGACAATTTTAGAAGGACCCTGAACTTGCACATTCTAAATAATACATGCATTTTAGATTGCTCTAATTTTGAACTAGACATTTTCAAGATAGACTTAAATGTAATATTGTGGGTTCTTGTTTTCTTTTCAAAAAGTGTCAGTTCCTGTGCTGTGACTGAATGGTCTAGCTAATAATCCTACTTTGACAATGATAGCTTATCTGTGGCATTAGTGGCTCTTTGCTTTCCACTACAATGACAGAGATCAACTCTAATAGCTACCTGACTACCAGGCAAATTTGTACAGTTTTACTTTGGCAGTATGAAGGTTATTAGAACATTTTGTAAATTTTCACACCTGAAACATATCTAACATTTTCATACTCTTATACAAAGGACATTAATGTCTTTTGATTAGTTTATCTTTTTTCTTACCAGTAAAGAGGACAATAACAGACATTATGATATAATATTAACATATCAAAGCAGAACTTACATTTGGCAAAGGGTAACTGGTGATTTTGAGAATCAGAAAAATTACTTTAACCAATTCTAGGACAGCTAGTCAGAGCAGATTATAGGATGTGATCTGTTCCCAAATGACACCAATTTTAGAATAATATTATCATTTTATGCACCTAGAACTCACCATATATTTCTGGATTTCAATTTCTAGCATCTCACAAAAATTGAGTTTTACAGTGATGAATCAAACATGAACTATCACTAATGAATCATGTTAGAAAATTTCCATACACTTTAAATGGTGATTATGCCTTGTAAAACATTTAAAATTAAGAATAAGCCTTTATTTGCTATTAGATTATAGGTGAATATCAATCTCATTTTTCTGACTTTATCTCTGAACCTTATTATAAAGAGGTCCAAGATTCAGAGATATAGATTGTGACCAACCATTAAAAGAAATGATGAATACATTTGTCAATCATGAGATAGTTCCTAATTAAAACTGTTGAAGAGAGATTTGTGAATTTCTGCCATCCACTCTAAAGGCTGAGAGGTAATGTTTGGTTTGACAAATGATTTTGTAAGCTTCATAGAATTTCTGAATCAGATAAATTTATATAGATTGAAGTAAAAGGCTGTAAAGATTTTGTTGTTCATAAATAAAACTTAAATATCTTGTATATCTTTTTTGTAAGTACAGATCATTTTTTCTATAAAAAAATCAAAAAAAGACCCATCTCCATTTATTCTTTGATCTTTTTTTCTCTGATGTTCACTGAAAACGTCCTAAATATGGTATATCCTGTAGTCTTTGTGGAATATTCTAAGCTAAAATAATAATTAAATAAATGAGGAAGAAAAATTATTTGATGTACTTAAATATATCTTAATAATGACTGAAAATATCTATGAAATCAAAACATTAGTGATTTAATAAAAATAGACTTGTATACCAGTCTATATCTTTACTCTTCAGAATTTTGCTATGTTTTTGTGAAATTCATACTCTACTTTTTTAAAATAATTATTTAATTTATTTATTTGTCCAGTCAAATAGCCATTGAATGCCTTCTTTGGGCCAGGCTCTATTCCAAGTGATGTGAATCTTGCAGTAAACAAGACCAAGCTTTGTATTTAGTTTATATGTAAATAGTGGGAAGCACATAATAAATAAACACATAAAAATGAAATAATGATAAGTGCTATAAAGAAAAAAAAGTAGAATACTGTGGTAGAAAGCAAAGAAAGATATTAATAGGAGACAAGTTTTTACTAAGTGGTCAGGGAATTTAAATTAGCCATTTTTGCCAAGTATAATTACTTTTCTCACTAAGAGAACAAAATAAATGTTCTTTATAAGATGGAATTCACTTTTATCTTCTTGGTATCTTGTCGAAGATTCATTTCTCATTGTAGTATGAATCATAATTTTCAGCAGAATGGAAAAAACATAAAAATGATAACTTACTACTCAATTTATTATGCATGTATTCTTTTTGTTTAGTACTTGTTCTTAAACTGTGTAAATTGATTCTACTGGGATATGTATATCCAAATAGAGGCATGTTAAAATTATTTTTCATATTATTTCATATTTTAAAAGTATTTAAAAAAACACTCAAAGCATTTTCCTGAGTTTGAAAGTTATTAATGCCTGTAGCTATAACAGAAAACTGTAATTTCAATGGATCTCATAATTAAATAAAGACTTGAGGTCACCAGGTTTGTTGTAATTTGTTACAATAGCACAGGAACTAACACAAAGGCTGTGCTCTTAACCACTTTGCAATACTGACCTTATATATTTCTTATGATGGGTCATTTTGATTGAGATCTGGAGTAGGTGCACATTTTCACACCTCAGAGTCTTCCTTTGACAGAAGGTGTATTACAGGAGAAAACAATGAATAACTTTGGACAGAATGCAAGAAATGTTCCTTTTTCATTGTTGTTGATATTATGAGTAGAGGTATAGTGCAGAACAAGGGGAAGCAGTCTTTCTATGTCAAACATATGCTCCAAAAGACATGTTTAAAATTAGGCTGTTGACATACTATCAAAGGTAATACCATATTTATGTGATTACTTGTCCAGCATCTAAAGGGTCAAGCCCTGTTCTTTATCTCAGTTCCATCCTCAGCATCTCCACTGTCTCTCCATGGATTTTAGAATCCAACAGTTTCTCCTGTTTTGTATTGAAATATATGGTTTTATAACCAGGTCATGAATTGTATTTTTTTAATTTTTTTGATTTCTTTTTTATGTATTTATTTTTTAATTTTTTATGGTGACATTGGTTAATGAAATCCAATAAGTTTCAGCTGTACACTTTAAAAGTTAGGTATATATATCTTTACGCTGTATATTCACCTCCCATAGTTAAATTTCTTTCTGTTATCACATATTTGACCCCCTTTACCCTGTCTGCCTCCCCTCTTCTCCCTCCCTCCTCCCCTCTGGTAACCACTAGTCCATTGTCCATGTCCATGAGTCTCTGTTTGTCTTGTTCATTTGTTGCTTTTAGGTTTATATCCCACATATCGGTGATATGTGATTTTCAACTTTTTCTGTCTGGTTTATTTCACTTAGCATGACTGTTTCTAGGTCCATCTATGTTGTTACAAATGACAGTATTTCATCTTTTGTTATGGTTGAGTAATGTTGCATTGTATATATGTACCACAGCTTCTTTAGCCAATTATCTATCATAGGACACTTTGGTTGCTTCCATGTCCTGGCCACTGTGAATAACGCTGCTATGAACAACGGTGTGTAAACACCTTTTGAGATATGGGTTTTCAAGTCTTTGGAGTAAATACCCAGTAGGGGTATTGCTGAATCATAGGGTAGATCAATTCTTAGTTTTTGAGGACCCTCCATACTATTTTGCATAGTGGCTGTATCAATTTGTAGTTCCACAAGCAGTGTATTTGATAATTTATCATTTTATTATTTAGAACCCTCACAACCACCACCACTACCACCACACACACATACACACATGCACACACATGCACAAACACACATGTGACCATCAATTTAAGACTCACTTCAGAACACCAGAAATATTTCTAGTCCTAGGAGAGCCAGTTACAGCAGATTAGAGGATGTGATCTGTTTCCAAATGACATCAGCCTTAGAGTAAATTATTATTTTTTGCTACTAGAACTCAACATTTATTTTTGCATTTCAATGAACTTCACCATTACATAACTTGCTAGAAATTTCTAGTATCTCACAAAGATCGAGTTTTATAGTGATGAATCTAACATGTTGAGCTATCACTAATGAATCATGCTAGAAAATTCCATAAACTTTAAATTATGATTATGCCTTACAAAACATTTTAAAATTAAGAATCAGCCTTTATTTACTATTAGATTATAGGTGAATATCAATCTCATTTTTCTGATTTTAACTATGAACTTTATTATAAAGAAGAGGCCCAAGACTCAAGAGATGTAGACTCTGACCAGCCATTAAAAAAAGTGATACATTTGTCAGTCATGAGACATTTCCTAATTAAAACTGTTGAGAAGACATTTGTGAGTGTTTCTGGCTCTTGAGAATCTAATGGATATTGTCCCGCTGAGTAGCAAGGTTATAGCCTATTTGTACATACTGATTCTTATTGAGTATCACTTAGATGTTTTTTTTTTTTTTTGGAATTTACTGGAAATTTAAGTCATGGAAACATGAGTTCATTTTCATGTTTAGTTTGTAAATAGACATCCATCATAATTTTTGACATTTCTCGTAATATGAGACAGTAAAAAAAACTTTAAGCCGATATGTCTTTTTTTTTTGAAAAGTTGACAGGGATATGAGAAGATTGAAATCTGGGTTCTGAAATGTACTGAGTCTTAAAAAATGGAATTGGCCATGTAACTGATGTGTTTTAGTAAACATGGAGGAGAACACATCTTTTCCCTTATTTGTTTTCACCCAATATAGGCATACATAAACATGCATAAGCATTGACAAACACAGCATACTACACACACATGAGTTCAGAATAGCTCTAGAAATTCTATAAAGAAGTTTATTATCTTGTAAGTGTCAAATTGCTTGTAAGCCCAAAAAAGACAATGTGAAAATACTTAGTAATCTCCAAAGTTCCAATGAAGTTTTATTACAACATGATTGTTATGTTAATAAATATTCTACTCAGTAGAATTTTTGTACAATTTAAATAAATTGCCAGTTTTAATCATGAATTAAATAAAAGAAATACATTCAACCCAATTGCTAAAGTATTCTTAGCATTATGTAATTTTTATTTGTTACTTTAGAAATCGCTTAATAAAAGATTCTATTAACCTAGAACTACTATTATGAACATTGACTATAATCATATTTTTGCTTAGTTTAATAACAAATTTTTGACTTATAAAAAAAGTTAGGTAAATCATTCTTGGCTGACTTTCTAAAGTAGGAAATTCTAGCTCAAATTGTAGGGCCAGATAATATCCACAATGCAGGCAGAGCAAATTACCATGAAACTTGCCATCATAAGAGGCTATTAGGGGAGTGCTAAAAGTCATTGTGTAACAAACATGTTGAAAAATATGAATCGGATCTATGTAAAGAATAACTTTTTTTCGTTTCCCACTGACTTTACAAATTTATTTAATGGAGTAAACTCTCCTACCTCATAGCGAAACTTTGTTAAATTCCAATTCTTTCTGTTCACAATTAAGTGACAGACTTCACAGTCACTTTAAGTAGAAACACAGTCTCAATTTGGTAACTAGAATAGTCAATCCACTATACATATACATATATCACAATTCTAAATTTAATGCATTATCAAATCTTCCCCACTCCCCACTTATATTGTTTCTTGTTAGAAGCCTTAAAAAGGAAAGGAAGGCAAATTTAGTACATCCTCTTTCTCTGCCCTTCATTTATTCTCCTTGCTACCCCTCCCAGCTTGCTAATCAGTTTCCGATTCCTACTCTTTTCAGATCTGGTGGGAGAGGTAAGAGGGCTAAGAGTGATAAGAAGTTATACAGAGATAATAAGGGTCTTAGAGAAATTGGTCCCATTGTAAAATGGCCTCTCTCTGAGCCCGATCTTTAAAATTTACTCTTTTGAGGGATATGAATTATGTATATGTCTGTGTGTCAATGTGTGTGCATGTGCAAGCTTTTTGGAGGTTTTCTGCTGGCTCTCTGTAGTTTAATTTCCCTTAGTCAAGGTGCATAAAACTCAGTGCTGTGATTTTGCATCCCTGAACAATTTTTCATGTGCATCCTTTTATTGTTTGTTTCCCTGTACCCAGCTAGACTGTTTGTGTACTAGAATGAAGGCTTCCCTACGTTAGCATTTTCTCCTGTGTGGTTCACATTTTTTCCACAAAATTGTTTTCAAACTTTCTGCCCCAGTAGACTCTGGGAGTGCAGAAATAGTGCAAATCCATAGCTATTCTGCCACCAGAGTCCACTTTAGTTTTTTTTCAGGTATGAGACTTTCTCAGGGTGATTTCTGTGCATTTGAAAAAAAACAACTATAGATAATCGAATTCAGAAATCACTTAGAAAAAGCTCCATCACCAGAGTTCAGAGAGTTTAAATAAAACGTATCCTTCCATTCTCTCTTTCTCATTTTGGGGGATTGAAGGACATGGACTAGAGACATACAGAACAGCAACATCTTTCTCTGAAGAAATCTTCTAAAATTATCCCCTCTAAATTCTGTTCCCTTTACACTATTGATTTGGTTGAGGCATTCACAAGTTGTGGCTACAATTTTCATCTACATGATTATAAAATATGAGAATTTTTTTCTTACACTCATTTTGATATCATTTTTTCTCATCATTTTGGCTTTTAATCAAAGCTTTAATTTTAACATCACTTTACAAATGTCATAGTGAGTTACTATTGCTTGTAATTCTGCAAAAATGATCAACCAATTTGGGGGATGTTCTAGTAGACATTAGGCAGTGATCCAAATGATATCTGGAAAGGAGATATAAGAAAAACAACAGATGACAATTTTGAAAACTTATTTAAACATATAGGTGGCAACAAATAGTATTTTCACTCACCTTTATGATTCTAGTTTTTTTTTTACAATCTATTTTTAATATCATCTCGTTTTTACTTTTTATTTTAAACATTTTAAAATAAAAATGTTTGCAAGCCTTAGAATTGAGTCAAGTCAAAAATTGTAAACAAACAAACAAACAAAATAACAACAACATAAAGCACGTGCAAAAAGCTAGAGATTTCTCGATAGTGCCATCCCTAGGCATGAGGTAGAAGCTCATTTTCCACCCTATTGTCTTTTCTTTCAATTGTAACAACTCAGATGTTACTTTTGCTATCATTTGTATTTGTAAGTGTCCTGGAAACCAGATGTGGCATGTTTTCTAAAATGTTGTATTTCTGGTCAATGAATGATATCTGAGTTAATTTTCTGTTCAAATTCTCCAGAATCATAAGTGTAGAAAGGGTGTACATAAAACAATTAAAATTATTTCCAATCCCAGACTGACAGTGGCTCTCAAGATGTATGAAGATTGCTTATTCATCGTGCATCACAAGTCACAGAACTGTTCCTATTAATTCCTATTTCTTATACTATTTTATTTTATGTCACGGAGAAAATCTTGTTATGTCATAATTTGTGAATTGAACCAGTTGAGTTATGGGGAGTGTACTCTTGAAGAAGGAATCTAGAACACCTAACCAGGAATACACAAACACACACACACACACACACACACACACACACACACACACACACACGGAACAGTTCAGTGTATCCAGCTGTGTAACCACTACTACAGTCAAGTTAGAATATTTCCATACCCCCAGAAAGTTCCCTCGTGTCCTTAAGAACTACTACTCTAAATTCTATTCTGATCTGTTTTTTTCTATTGTTTTACTTTTTCTGAAATGTCAGAAAAAATGTAATCATATTGTATACAGCTTTTAAGATGGCTTGCTTCACTTAAGGCTTTTGAGGTTCCTCCATGTTATTGAGTATATTAGACATTCTTTTTTGGGGGATGGATATTATATTGTATGAATGCACCACAATTTTTTTTTATTTACCTTTGATGTTCATTTGGATTATTTGAAGTTAGTTCCATTCTGAAGAAAGTTTTTATAAACATTTGTATATATACATTGTGTGGCATGGTTTTTCATTTCTAAAAGTAGATTGCCTCACAATGTGGTAAGTCTATGTAAAACTTTGTGGAACAGGGTTCCCTAATCCTGGGCCACAGACTGATATTGGTCTGTGGCCTGTTAGGAACAGGGGTTGCAGGAAGTGAGTGATGAGCAAGTGAGCAAAGCTTCATCTGTATTTGTAGCCACCCCCCAGCACTAGCATCACAGTCTCAGCTCCACCTCAGATCATCAGGCATTAGATTCTTATAGAAGTACCAGTGTCTGGTACCAAAAAGGTTGAGGACCATTGTTTTTCAAAGTGGCTGGGTCATTGGCTTTCCTAACATCAAACTATGAGAGTTCCAGCTTCCTTGCCTTCTCTTCAGTGCACAATATTATCAGTCTTTTTTTTTTTTTAATCTGAGCCATTTTAATAGATGTATGTTGATAACTTATTGTTTTAATTTGAAGATTTCCTGATCAAGTTCATCTTAGTGCCAGATTCTATTGATAGCTTTACCTTTTATGTTGACTAATTTATCTCATTAAGTTTTTTGTCTTTTTGTATGTTTCATAATTTACTGAATTTCAAATAGTGTATGTAGAAAAACCTTACAGATTCAAAGAAGTAAACTTTATGCCTGGAGAATAAGCCAAAAAAATTTTTCTGTCAGTGTATTACTGTGGAGAGTTTGATTAATCTATTCAGTAATTGGGGTGGGTTTGGATTTTGTTCTTATTACAGTTATTTTTGGTGGACCAAAGCTTTTAGCTCCTTCCAGTGATGAGCTGATACTACCTTGTGCTTAATATGGAGACTTGAGTATGCCTGCTTGTTCCTCAACTTTCAATAGTCCCTGCACAGCTGCCTCACTGATCATAATTTATTGCAAGATGCCAAAGATTATACCAGGAAGTAGGCATATTTATTTAAAAATATAAGATTGTCTTTCTCAAAGAGTTTGCATTCTAGTTGAAAGCACCTGTCATATTACAAATGAAACAAAGGACTAAATGTAAGAAAATTTAATCCGACATTGGCCTCTATACCCATAAAAAAATTACTAAAAAATATGTTTAACAAAATAAATTGATAACAGCATTTAAAAATTAAACAGTGAACCATTAGTACTCAAAAGTAATAAGAATTTCCTAGCTAGAATGCATATTGAACCAGATTAACTAGAAAAAAAGGAGTTATAGCCTAAAACACCACAGGTATAAACTTCAAATATGAGTTGTAAAGGAGAACTCTATTGGCCTAATAAAAGAGATGGAGAAAAAGGCATTAAGGCAATCTTTAAAATAATTTAATAATTAAATGAACTAAAAATAATGGGTACAGTTCAATTCATCCCCCCTCCTCCAGTATAAATTATACCTCTCAAA
>CM053503.1:100467639-100559037 GCA_028627145.1 Eidolon dupreanum | reverse complement strand
TCTTTGTATTTAACCTTTGACATTTTAATTATGATGTGTCTTGGTATGGGCCTCTTTGGATCCTTGATTTTGGGAATTCTCTGTGCTTCCTGGTGTTTTATGGGCATTTCCTTTACCAGGTTAGGGAGGTTTTCCATCATTATTTCTTCATATAGCTGTTTTCTCGATTTTCTTCAGTGATGCCAATCATATGGATATTTGGACCCTTAACAGTGTCCCATATCTTCCTTAAATTATTTTTATAGCCTTGGCACCTTATTTCTTACCATTCTGATTGAGAGTCTTGGTTTTCCCATCCTTTAGATAGGGCATTTGATACTTTTCTTTATTCATTTTGTTTATTCCTTTGTTTATTTCATTTAATATACTTCTCATCTCGTTTTAGATTTAATATACATCTCATCTCATTAATGTGTTCTCCATTTTAGACTGGTTCCCTTTTATAATTTCCATTTCCGTTTTTATGTTTTTTTTTAATCTCTTTGTTGAAGTTCTCACTGAATTTATCTACATTTCCCAAAAGTTCATTGAGCATCTTTATAACCAATGTTTTGAACTCTGCATCTGTTAGATTACTTGACTCCATTATATCTAGAGCTCTTGTCTCTCATGTGATTTCTGCTTCTTTGTCTTCCCATTTTGGTTGCCTTTCCATGTCTGTTTCTATGTACCAAGCAAAGCTCCTAAGTCTCCTGGTCTTATTAGTGCGGATTTGAGAAGTAGGTGTCCAGTGGCACAGTCCTAAGAGGGATTCAGCCTCAGCCAAATTTAACCCATACCTCTGACCCTCCGGGGCTACTTGTTAAGATCCAGCAAGCAATCCACAGATGCTATTCTTATAGTTACCTCAAAAGGCCACACCAGAAACTGAGGCCAGTTGCCTCCAATGTGAATCTGGGTGCTGCTCAGCAAGAGGCACCTGACTCGCTAAGGATAAACCTGAATTTGACTTCGGGTCCACTAACTGGGAGAAGTGGGGTTTCAGGGAATCCTCTGGGTGGAGCGACTTCTGTTATCCAGTTTGATGACATCACAGGCTATGGTGGTGCTGTGCCAGTGCCCTGGGAGTGGGGAGGGCTCAACAGGGAACAATAGACTCGCTGGCACTTCTGTACAGTCTCGCCTGACAATGTCTCCCTATAAGTCCCTGATGCCCTCTGTGCACAGCCGATTTGGCACTGGTGCTCAGAGTGAACAGGTCCGTCACCACAAAAATCCTCTCAGGGACGCAGCCCTTTTAAGAGGCATCTGCTGCTGCTGCTGCAGCTGCTTCCATTTATCTCACTCAGCTGCTGGAGACCGGGCAGCCCTGCATCCTCACCCCATCCTATCTTCTGCCACTGCAGGGTGCTTTCTTGGATTTCTCCCTAGTTGTATGACTTGTTCCTCCAGATCTCAGGTGATTTTTCCTTGCTGCTGCTCCATGTTTTTACCACAACTTTGATTTGGTCACCAGAGGGATGAACAGAACCTCTATCATCTGTAGCATTCCCACGCCCCCTCTCCTATACACACAATCTTAATATAAAAAAAAAAAATGTACAAGAAACCATTATCTACTGAAATTTTTATCTTTTTTTCCTAAGAAGTATGAATATGTTGAGAGTCTTTGCCCAGTGAAAAATAAAAATGGGTGTTTTGTGAAATCTAAGTAAAAACATTCATACTCTTTATTTGCTATTAGTTATATAATATTATTAGTTATAACTAATAATAATAATAATAACAAGGATAATGTAGTGAATGTTGATTTTGGAATGTAGAATACTTGTACTCTACCCAAAGACATCAAAACAACTATTCTAGCAAATTTATCAATCACCTTCTTTTTATTTGAAGAGTCATGTTTTTCCTCATTAATTTCTCTGTTGTCACCTATATATCTTTGAAATTTGAGTTCCATAAAACTTTATATATCCCTTATTACCTTGTTGAAGGATTTTTGTCATAGAGATTATAATATTCAATCTCAAATAGACCCCAAACAAATCCTCTTGAATGAAAAATTAAATGCGCATAAACCGGTGCTCTATATGTCTTAGCATTCTAAGTCATAAGTTAATTAAAGAAAGATACCTGTATGGAGGCAGGGTAGTTCTCTTCTCAACAAATTTGTAATTTGTTGAGAAAAGAATTCATTGATTGTTCAGGCTTTTCCTACAAGCATAAGAGAGAAAATTCCTCCATGCACTGTTAAAGATAGCCTAAAAAGACTCCCACTTTCCACATGAACTCTCTTCTGAATTTTTTTTTTATTTTAAGATTTGTAATCAGCTTTATTCTTTCTTAAAGAGAAGGAAACAAACCAAAAAAGCACACAAATAAACAACATTAAAAAACATTCTAGGTTGATTATTTCATTGCTATCTTAACAGACTAATAGCTAAAAAGAAGATTATTTTAATAATGATCCTATAATAACATTAATGACATTTATATATTTAGTATGTGTGAACCATTATTTTAGGAATTGTGTATATATTACTTAATCCTCAAAATAATTCTATGAATTAAATACTATCATTATGCCCATTTAACAGATTAGGAAGTTAAAGAATAGAAAGGTTAAGTAACTTGTTCAGTTAGATAACAGAGCCTAAGCAGTGTGATTCCAGAATTTGTGATCCTAAGTACTACTTTATGCTGTTCAAGCAGTTCATTTTTCAAAGACAAAACAAACAAACCAATTAGGGCAGGATCATCCCAAATTCTGCTTTTTAGAATTAAATTCCATTCTACTCTTACTATGTATTCAAATCTGACTCTGCATATAGAATTTCTAGCTTAAGTTGGCCAGTAGTCAAAATGCAAATAAATATTACTGAATAATTATTTTAAAGGAGAAAAACATAAGATATATTCCTGTCAAGTAGCACCCATAAGGAAAAGAGCCAGGATATATATCAAGTATTTTTTAATTCTGATAAGTTGATAAAAACTAAGAGAATTGATAATTCACAGTATTTACAGCAGGCAGTATGGTAAGTGTTTTATATGGAGTAGCTAATTTACCTTTTGTCATCACACTACAGAGTAGGTGCTATTATTTTCACTTTGCAAATGGAGAAATTACAGATCGAAGTGACTGAGTTGCTTACCCAGGTGTCAGAAACAAAATTTCAATTCAGGTGCTATTGCAACTGCTTCATGTGGTAAAACAAAAATTTTTAAGTCAGATGTTAAAAGGAAAAGTTTTAAAAATAAGAGGGTTAATGAAGAAGGAATTTTCCATGTTGCAGTAGACTTCAAATGTAATACAATTTTTGAAAACCAGCTAATAGCATAAAAATTAGCCACAGACTATGATAAATAGAACAAACCGATACTCTTCATTATACCAGAGCAGGAAAGTGCTCAGTAAAATTAAGTGTCAATAAAGTAAAGACAAAATTAAACTTTTTTTTAAGCATAGGCACAATTAACCTATGAAAATTACTCATATTGGATGATAATGAAGCAGATAGCTTGGTGAAATTGAGAACATATCTGATTCACTATAATGGGATTCTCAGTTAGATCAAATCACTATTATTATATTAGTCATCCTAAGTCAGGGCACATGCTGATTAGCAGAAAAGGTCATAACAGGAAAAAAAAAATTCCAAGGTCAGAAGGGCCATGATTAAAGAATATGATACTAACAAATATGTATTACATCCGCATATGAGAGAACATCATGCACAGCTCTGTCTCTGATGTATTACTACCTCTTGCTTTGTCTAGTAAGTTCCAGAAGTGAGGGCAGAACTCACTGTAGGAACAGTGCAGTTTTAAATATCTCTACATTGAAGATCATCTAACTTGGATTTTTATCCCAATGCTACCACCTCTTGTGTGATAATAGACTATAAACCTTCATTTTAAACTGTGAGAGTTCCCCCTTCTCTAAAAGAAAAGGTTTGCATGTGTAAGATTATATATTTATAATATTCTTTTGAATTATTACTATCTATATCTTACAGAAGTCTGCAATAATGTTCTTTTAAAAACAAGTCTAGAATATACAGAAATATTTAAGTGTTTCTTTGAAACTCACTGTTCATAAAGTTCCATAATGAAAGTCTGTTCTAGGCTTTTGAAGGTGTGCTTCTGCTGAACTTGTTCATTTCTTGGCAAGAGGGCAATCATATTATTTTGATTACTCAGATTATATATTACAAGTTTGAAAACTCTTACTCTTGGAACATATTGCTCTTTCATATTACTTAATTTTTCTTCTGAAATGTCTATATCACTCTATTTTTGTTCAGAGAACTTATCTTTCATCCTTTTTTGCTCTCATCACATATTTTCCTGTTTCTTTGTGTGTATGTGTGGATTATCATTTCAGTATATCAAAAGAAAGCCTGTCATTCATATAAAATGGCATTCAAAATAAAAATGAAAATAATCTATGCAATAATAATATTTGCAAAAATCACTCTATAAATATAGAACTCATTGATCAGAATTGATTCTTATTTGAGTTGAACTTTCATTGAGTAGAACATAAGCAGTGGGCACTGTTGTAAAATATGTTTCTTTCTTGTTATTGCTTTTTGTAGATCTGGATAATGTGGAGGGCATTGCTGTGGACTGGATTGGAAATAATCTTTACTGGACAAATGATGGCTATAGGAAGACCATTAATGTGGCCAGGCTGGAAAAGGCTTCTCAGAGCCGAAAGACTCTCTTAGAGGGAGAGATGTCCCATCCTAGAGGGATTGTGGTGGATCCTGTTAATGGGTAAGAAATATTTTATCAGATTTATATCAGAAAAATGATATTAAATAAATTTATTTTTTGCATATTTAGTAAGTTTTTTGCATTCACATGTGAATTCGCACATGAATATTCTTATAGGGAAAAGTTGCTCATTTAGTGAATTGTTCTCCTAGAGAATGTGCTAAATAAACATGTCAAAATACATTTGAACTGAACTACACATACTATTTGTGTAAGGAATGTATTTACTTGATTTATTCAGATAAGCACTGTAATTCTGACACCAAGATAAATAATTAATTAAATTAGAAAAACAATCATTTTAACTTTTGTAAGGCTATTGAAATTTAATGTATTTTAAAACTAGCAAAGCTTTTTTGTACTTTTAGTGTGGGGAAGACATTTTATTAAACGGGTTACTATGCTCCTGTTTTGCAATCCTTGCAATTTTTTTCAAATAGTCGCTGTTCAATCTTTGTTTTACAAAGAAGAAATCTGTAACTGATCTTCAAAAGACTATTCAATTATTCAGAGACTGGGTAGGAATTTGAACCCAAGCCACCTGTCTCCAAGACTTTACTCATATCCTCTACCTCCACCACTTTTTAATAATCTAATGTGGTAATCACACAATTTTAGACATAACCATAGTTTTCATATAATGACATCATTTTACAGTATATACTACTTGTTTTAGTATAGGATATTTTGTGTAATTCCTATGAATAGACTTTCCTTTGATTTTTATTCAGAGCTATTACTTGAACACAAACAATACTGTACATATAGAAATATTGAAGAAATGTGAATATTTCTAACAGAATTTTAGAATTAAATACATAGGTTACTTATATGTAACATACATGTACAATTGTTGTTTGTGATTTTTATCCTCTCTATACTTTACATTTTACTATTTTGAAATCACATCACAAAATAGATATTTTTATAGCTTAGTACATACATACAAAAAGTACTTAATTAAATAGGAAGCATGTGTCTCCATTATAAACTGAAATCACCAGTTTGTTGTTCCTAGAATTATTTGTGTTAAGAATACCTCCAAATACAGTTAGGTTCTTTCATCCCAAGCTGACACTTAAGTGGTCCATGAACTCATTATATGTGTTTTTGTAAGGCATAATTATAATTACAGCAATTTTATGTGTAGATTTTATAATTATCTGTTTTATTCCTGGACTTTTAACAAAGTCATTTATCTGACCTTTAAATGAATGCAACCTTAATTTTAAGAGAGAATATTTATTCCACACTGTCTAAATCTACTTGAAGCAAAATGTTTCAAATATGACTTAAAACAGCATCATTCTTCTCAATATTCTGTTAGAGAAAAATATTTTCTGATAAAGATGAAGGGTGTTTATGGTAATCAGGCAGATGACACTAATATGGAGGTCACAGAATCATATGATTTGGGAGGAAATTTATAGGCTGCTAGTTTCACCCGTCTCTTAAAATTCAGTAATCCCCTTCAATACTTCCATAATAGGCAGGCATGCAACTGAGATTTTAAATCTATAACATCTACACAGTTTACAATATTTGGGGGCCATTCTTATTGATATGGCATTTTTTCTTTTCATTAAAGCGATATCTGCATCTCTGTAATATCTGTCATGCTATAAAGAATGATTCTTATACCTCTTCTAGTCAACAGAATTTCAGAAAGAATATTGCTCTTATGCACCAACCTATAAAGCAAAAAGCACATATGTGCATATATATGTGTGTGTATGTATATATTTGTCTCTGCACTAGGTATATAATGATTAACAAAACAGGCAGAGCCTTAACCCTCATGAAGCATCTTGTGATATCTGCAAGGTAGGGAGTGGGAAGATGAAATGATAAATATGTATCAAATGAGCAACTAATGTAATTTCTATAGGCTAAGTGTTGTAGGAAAATAAATAGGTTGACATGATGGAGACTAATGATAGAAACCTATTTAAATAGGTTTGCTGAAAGACCTCTCTAAGGAGGAGGCATGGTGTAAATCAAGACTTAATTGTAGAGAAGGAACCAGTCATTGTGAAGGAAAGAGTATTTGAGGTCAAGAAAATAGTATATTTGAATATCTTAAGTTAGGCAAAAACTTCATAAGTCAGAAGAACTGAAATGAAGACAGTGAGGCTGAATTGTAGATAGCAAGGGGGAAAGTGACGAAGAAGAAATTGAAAAGGAAAGCAGGGCCTCGCCCACCATAATGAGAGCTTTATATTTTATCTTCAGTGCAAGGGTAAAATAGAAAAGTGATACAATTAGATTTATATTTGAAAAATATTAATCTTATGGTTCTGTGGAGAATGGATTGGATGACCATGGAACTATGTGAATTTAATTATTCAAATAAATGTTTGATCATAATATAATTTTTTTTAAAAAAGAGGAAGTAACTTTTGTTGAGAAAACTACATTTAAAATAGCATAATATAACTTTAAGCAAAACATTTTAGGGGAAAAATAACAAAACTAATTTATTTACATTTTCTTCTCCCATAATACCTATTTGTAGCTTTTACACAGAAGGAAAAAACCTGTGATTTTCTTTAATAACAAATTTTCTCCACCATACTTCTTATTAACAAAAATTACTCATTTCAGAGATATGCTATATCAAAAGCCTCATAACCTTTTATAGAGTCAGTAAAGATTGTGTTCATTTATTTATTAAAATATATTTTTGATTAACTACCACAGAGATCAATGGACATTAGTAAGACAATAATTGTCTTCAAGGAGTTTATAATCTGTGTGTTTGGTGTATATACATACACATTCATAAACACAATTACCTATAAAAATAAATAGAATGAAATACATGATCTTCAGAAATTTGGTGAGGTATTTAACTCAGAATTAATCTTTAGAGGATGAATAAGATTTCCAAATTAACAGAGTTGGTTCCAGGGGCTTGGGATGTGCAGGCATAAGGTTAATCACTGTTCTGAAGGGACAGTATATAAATAATTGTTTAGAGGCGGGAAAATTAGTGGTAGTTTTGAAGTAAGATTAGTTCATTAAAGTTAGAGCAGAGGGAATGCAAAGGAACATAGTAGAAGATAAAACAAGAAACACACAGAAATCTTCAGTGTTGTGATTAAAAGTTTGTATTTATTTTGCTGACAACAGAGTAATTGGACGGTTTTGAAGATAAAAGTTATATCTTTCAATTCATGATTTAAGAAGACAAGTGATAGCAGTATGACAGCTCTATGAGAAACAACCCGTTAGGAGTTCCCTAAAGGGATGAAAGGTAAACTATAGCATTTGTAACAGGAATAGAAAAATGGAAATTCAGAGAAGAGACACTGAAAGAACAGGTTTGGCAGGCCTCAATGATTGTTGATAATGAGGATAAAGAAGGAGGGGAAATCAGTTATGACAGCATTGTTTTTAAACTGGTACCTGTGGAAGAACTCCCTCCTTCCTAATAACTTCACATTTCATAATTTATATCAATAATTTAGAAACCTACTTTTCCAGTTCTCACTTTTCAAAATATTATCTATGTGAAATATGTCCACAGCTGAGTACACACTTCCCCCTAACAGGATCGTGTATATACCTATCTCAATTAATAATATTATATACCCTCTAGTTAACAGCTAGATATTATGTCAGCAACAAACCAATTTTTCAACAATAAAATTTATTTTATATTCATGACAGAGAAGATCTCAAGGATTTAGGTTTTTCTAGGTGACCACCAGATAACATAATTTCATTTGGTGACATGATTAATATCAGCAAAGCCAAACTTAGTGTTACAGAGTACAAATATGAATAAGAAATAATCTCTGCCCTTAATTATTTTAATTTTTAATTGAAATCATCATATACATAGCACTGTCAAATACAATACCAAGTATAAATACAATAAATACTATAAAATAAATTTAAAATGTCACGAGGTAACAAAGAAAAAAACCTATTTTGACAGAAAAGTTAGTGATAAACTTCATCAAAAAATTGTATTTGAAAGAGCCTTGAAAACTAGTGGTATAATTTTTTTCTTGCTATATTAGTAGAAGGCCAGCTTAACATAATTTTATTTGATGAATACTCCCAAGTTCTAGTTATAAAAAGATTTACATTAGTTCCTGCTTATTTTATAGGTTGTATTTCTTATTTTGTTTGTTTAGAAATCTTCACATTTGATCTTGATTACAAGGCTTTCACAATATAACTTTTAATCAGATAATAAAATGGGAAGTCTCTGTCTAGAAGCTAGACTAGATTTGGCATCACTTACTTAATATTTTTTTAATAATTTATTTGAAAAAAAAAGTTGTAAAAATAATCAGATCACAAAAATTATTTCTTTAAATATCAAAACAATACAAAATATGTTTAGAATATCCAAAAGTATCCCTTATTTTTGTGTGCATGTGTGTGTGTACATGTTATGTGTGATTTGGTTTAGAATCACAAAAAAGTGTTATTATGATCAAAAGAAAAGCTAGAGGGAAAGAAATCACAGTTTTAACAAGTTTTAAATTGTCAACGACAATAAAATTACATCGATTAACCATATTTAAATTTTAGAAAAGTTTCAAAAAAGAGGGAAAAGTTGCATATTTATCTTTTGCGTAGTTGATATATGTAGTGGAAGTCTGATGTGGCATTAAAGTGAATGGAAATACTCTTCTCTTTGTTCCTAATTTGTACCAATAATAAAACCACTTGAAAACATATAGGACACAAGAAAAGCATACTGTCATGTTTATTTCCAGAATTAGAATGTATTTTGACTTAGTAAAATTCACAAATTTCAGTGTACTGTCGAAGGTTTAAAAAGACATCTCAACATTATCATAAATTGTTAGAAGTTAAAAGGAGCTTGATTGGCATGAGATAATGAATGATGTGTTACATCCACAATTGTCCTAAATCTCCCTGCTTAGATCACTGTAGAATTATTAGTCATGGATACAGATTTCCCAAATTACCTCAGAAATTCCTTAGGTTCCACAGTGCGGGAGGCAGAGGATCAATAATAATGGCATATCTAAGGTAAGCGGCTTAAGAAAGCTTTGGTGCTTTATAAAGTTGTTTATGAGGTGACTGAATTAAAACCTATATTAATTAATAACTCAGGAACTTTCACATGACCTGAAAACAACATAGGTGGAGGGTTGAATTGCAGAATTAGCTCAAAGCCTCCTCTCCCACTGTTATAGCTTACACAGAAAGATTTGCTTTTTAAAGGCAGGTGCTTTTGTTTGAGATAGAAATTAAAGCTCAAAATCTCAAGGTCAGTCAACCTGCTGTTATTAAACTTATGTGCAGCTAAATCATCTGTGGATTTTAGGGTAATAATAAGCAGCAATAAAGTATAGATAATTTGCATCAGGAAGACAAATTGGACCTGGCCAAATAAGCACAATACAACTGCCTCTTAGAACAAAGACAATCCAATGGCTGTCTTAAAAAATAATAATTCATCTGAAATTAAATCAAGTCTGGAGTAGATCATTAACTGTGTCATGAGTTCTCACGTCAATCTGCTTTTAATTACACGTTTGACTATATGTTTTATGAAGTGACCACCATTTAAAAATAATTAATTAATACCTAAACTTGGCACCAACACCGAAGAAAATCAATATTTGGTACATGCGGTTAGATTAATCATTTAGACTAGTGAGTGTGGTAGTGGTGGTAGTGGGTTGTCTGTAATGTGTCTAAATGGACTGACTCCACTGCACAAATCTTTACTTCCCATAGTTTACTTCATAGCTGTCTCTTTCCTTTAGCAGATATGTGTATAGACAGGAGAAAAAAAAAATAGACTGTGATTAGATTTTAAGGAGGTGCTGAATCTAAGGAAGCTTCCCTCTATACAGTGACTGGTTGAAATAACATGCATATGCTCTTGTTTGTTAGTTGGATGTATTGGACAGACTGGGAGGAAGATGAAATAGATGACAGCGTGGGAAGAATCGAGAAGGCCTGGATGGATGGCTTCAATCGGCAGATTTTTGTTACTTCAAAGATGCTGTGGCCAAACGCTTTAACTCTGGACTTTCACAGCAACACATTATACTGGTGTGATGCCTATTATGATCATATTGAGAAAGTGTTTTTGAATGGAACTCACAGGAAGGTATAAGACAAATGTTGCTGTTTTTAACCTTCAGGCTTCTTTTTTCACAGAGCCTTGTTGTGTTGTATTAAAAATACTTTCATGTTTATTTTTACCCCTCTGAGGTAGCTGCCAGTCGTCTCTGTGGGGTGGCTAAGAGAGACTGAGCATTAAGTAGTGCAGCTGACACTCGCCTCTGGGAGAACAGGCCCAGCTCACTGTGGTATGCCAGGATTGTGAGAGTTTTAAAAGAAGCTCTCAGGATAACAGAGCTATTTTAAAATTCAGTTTGTCTACATTATTGATAAGTTTGCTATGACCAAGCAACCCAACTCTATTCAAATGTCTTCAATATTTACAGCTGAAATTTAACTTATATATTATGAAAAAAGTAATTATAATGCATTTGTTTGAATAAATTCATGACATTGGATTTGAAACACAAGAATAAGCTAAACTTCAAGCATGTTGGTATGAATAGATAGCAACTTCCTCTTTCCCCTTTTGGTAGAATCATTTCAAAATGATTTTGAAATTCTTGGGTAAAACTGAGGATGTCATTGACTGTGTAACACAAGCAGTGTAGACAAAACATCACCTCTATATTTTATCTTAAAATTACTTACGCACACACAAACATTATGAAATGGCTTCAACTTTTTAGCAAAATAATGGAAAAATGGAATATTAGGAATTATCAAAATGCTTTCTTTGATACTATATTTCATTAATTTTTTGAAAGGAAAACTACACAATAGACCAATCCAATTCTTTATGAATTCTGCTTGAGAAATAAATAGTACATTAAACAATAAAGAATATTTCAATTATTGGTTCACTCTAACAATGCTATAAATATTTTTCTTTAAATGAGTAATATTCATAGGCATTTAACCTACTGTCACATACTTAACAGGTGCTAAATAAATATTTATGATTTCTTTGAAGATGTTGCTATGTACACAGCATACATAACACTTTAGTGGCCAGGATATTTTATCTTCATAGAGATGAGAAAATAAAAGTAAGAAACTGTCTCAAGTATTTGATATATGAAAATTTGTTATGAAGAATTCAGATAAAAGGAGCAAACTTTGAATTGCTAATGCAACATTTGGATAACATCCTCAATTCTCTAATATTAAATGAGTACAGATTTTTTTATTGTATGCAATATAATTGTATAAGTGGTGAAAGGTGAAAAAGTCTTATCATTATTGAAATATTCCTTATTCTTCTTCTATACCCTACATTTGAAAGAGGACTTATCACATGATTGTTGCATTTAAATAAGGACAACATAAAACTGAAGCATTAAGAGTATATCCAAAAAATCAGAATTAAAATTAACCAGTAAGCCTTGTTTATCTTTTTGCTATACTAATAAATTTTCCTATGTTCAAAATTAAAATTTTAACTTCTTCCCTATCATCTAGATTTCTTCAGTTTGCATTAGCTCAATTAGATAGGAAGATCCCTTTTACTCCCAATGTCTTAAGACCATGTTATATCCCCTGACTGTTGGATGAGCAATATTGCAATATATATAATGACACTAATTACTCAGATCAATTTATATCCTGGGGTATGATTCTGAAATATCATAAAGAAAAGACACAGGGAAGAGTATTAGGAAAAATCATTTTAATGTTTGCATTTCTTGATCATATGTATAATGCCAAATATGAGAATTTAAATGGATAAAATGCAAATGGTCTCCTTCAAATAACAGTTTTTAAAAACAAAAAAAATATGCTCACATTGTGAAATCAATTTTTCAAATATACTGAAAGAAAATATGAGTTAAGATATTAGGTAGATCACTATCTGTTATGCTTATTTAAATAACATTTTCTCTAAATATTTAATTATGTTTCTAAAGATCTGTTTTGAATTTTTCACAATGTGTTTATATTTTACAGATTGTTTACAGTGGGAAAGAGTTGAACCATCCTTTTGGACTGTCACACTATGGGAATTATGTGTTCTGGACTGATTATATGAATGGCTCCATTTTTCAACTAGATTTGATAACGAATGAGGTGACATTACTAAGGCATGAAAGACCACCACTGTTTGGGCTTCAGATTTATGATCCTCGAAAGCAACAAGGTATTAAAAAAAATAAAATTGCTTCTGTGTTTCACATATAATAATATTTCACAGTAGTTACAAAAGGTTTTTATTTGACAATGTTACTGAAATTTTATGATAAAAGGTGTTTATTCCAAAGTCAATCAAATCTAGGACTTTGTTATCATAAAAATTTATTATTTTATTGTTCAAAATAACCTGAGCAAGTAACTCTAGGAATTCTATTTGAATGATGTTCAAAGTTTTCTCCAAATAATTCCTTTTTGATGTTCTCTTCATTGAAGAATTCTATTAGTTATTTAAAGTAAAAAATCTTAATGCTTTCAAAGAGTAAGTATTGTGAGCAGTTAGAAAAACTTTGGGTAAGGAACATGATGAGAAATATTTAAAAATACACCATACAAAAAATGATATTTTAAAAATATCTTACTATATTGATCTTATTAGTTTCATGTATATTTAAGAAGCATTTAATTATTTTAGATGATATGAAAGTAAAATAATCTACTATGATATTTATATCTTATTAAAATAATAGTGTATGTTTTATCTACATGAGTTATTAATATTTATTAGGCTATCCACAAACAGCATGACTCAGTACTTAGATATTAAACAAAGAAAACCATTTGTAAAATATTTGGTAGATTTTTTTTGTTATTAATCTAAAGTAATTGTCCCTTTTTTTTTTAAATGGAGCTATCCTTATGAGAATTTAATAAACATATATTTCAGTACACTTAGGATAAAAAATTATATCCTGAGTTTTCAATGCATATGTTGTCAATAGGAAGTAATCAGGCAAGAAGAGATTCGTCAAGATATTTTAGGTAAATGAGTGATATTAAAAGCAAACTATCTTTAATCAAGTTTTTTTTCTACTCTATTAAAATTGGATCATTGGGATACAAATGCAATTTTATAAAATAATGGCATCTACGGACATGTTATCCTGAACAAGCCCAATCTCATCTGATCTTGGAAGCTAAGCAGGGTTGGGCTTGGTTAGTACTTGGATGGGAGACCACCTAGGAAGACCAAGTGCTGTAGGCATAAAAAATAAAAAATAAAAAATAAGGGATTGTAAGCTGACAAGGTCCTTGCAGTCTGTGAGGTCAACCAAGGGTTGCCTCACCTAAAAAAAAAAAAATAATAAATAAAGTAAAATAATAAAATAAAATAAAATAAAGTAAAATAATAAAATAAAATAAAATAAAAATGGAAGTCCATACAGCAAAAAGTACATAAAGTTTCAATAGCTAGTCAAAAAATAAAATTATCTTTAAAAAGAATAAAAATAAAATTATTTGGGATAGTATAAGCTATAGTTGTGGACAAAAAATATAGAATATAGCAACTGCCTGCACAAATTAAATACTAACACTTTCTGTTATATTTACATCAATCCTGCTCCCCACCACTACCACCACCATTGTCCTCTGTCTACAGTAAATTGAGACAACACTATAAAGAGGAATCACCCTTCTCATCTTCTGTAGGGTATTATTTTCAGGATTGTTCCCTCTAATTTTACCATTGTTAGTTTCTTGGATTTCATTAAACCATTAGTTATACAATCACATTTTCTATTTCTATTCTTAGAAATTATCTAACTTAAATGCAATTGCTGAACTCCTGTGGCCAAATTCCATGACATTTCCACATTTGTTATTTTCTTTAAACTTCTAGTTATTTTAGAAAATTGATCCATTCGATGCAACACATGGGATGAGAAATGCCCTGGCTTACTATAAAATGGACCTGGGCTTAAATACAGATCCTAACAATTTCTTCTTCTGAAACTGGACACATCATAAAGATTTAAAAAAGATAAATGCTTTCTTCATAAAATTCCTGTAAGAAATTAAAAAAAAAAATTGTTATATAAGAATACGACTTAGAACAGTTTTGTCTATGTTTTATATTAATTAATTTACCCTTACCATTTCTTAATCTGGAGGCATATATTTATAACTTTCTTTCCATATAAACCTTTTAAATAAATATTCAAGGAGTAATATGTCACAATCATAAACAAAAAGCACATGCCTCTGGTAGGAATATAAAGAATATATTTCTGTATTTATGAGAACTATATTTTGTATTCCAGACAGTGCCATTGACATATAATTGTTCAGTACTATTCTTTGGATAGACAATGTTCTTTTAAAAGTACTTTAAAAAATTTAATTACAGAGACTTAGCCCTGATTACCAAATTATTTTTACAATCTTTATTGTAGAAACTGTTATGTTTTGTGTTCCTGAGAGAATGTGTTCAGCCAAATTTATTGATTAGTTTTCATCAACATAGGTAAAATGATCAATCAGTTTGAGTTTTCTACCCAATTTTCATGTAGCTAAAAATTGACTAGTCTTACCTGAATCTTATGAACAGACGATACAATATGGAAAGGTTGCCTGGCCAACATGTCAGACAATAGATGTTGAAACTGGATAACCAACTAAGGACCTAAATTTTAAGTATATTTTACTATATGGATTATGAAGCAAAATGCACTCAGATGTTAAAATAGAGACACATTATCTTACCATGTTATAATTTTCTCTCAGTGGTGTTTCTCTTTGCATCTTTTGAGCATCATATATTAATAAATACTTAGAAAGATATAATTAGTGGCACATAAACTTTGGTTATATATTGTTTTGTTATAATGTTTTTCCCCCCTAATGATAAAATAGTTACAATTGAATAGGACACCAAATCCCTAATAATACATATCACTATTCTTCATGGAATGGAATAATCTAGACTTAGATAGTCTTGTACTTTCTCCCTTTCTTTCTCTCCCTATGAGGGGCTATGGCATATGACTATTTCTATATGCAGTGAATATAAACTATGTTTACTTAAATGTAATATTTATACATGTGTCTTTGAATATATATATATATATACATATATATATATATATATATGTGTATATATATATATATATATATATATGTACCTCACTTGGGTGATAGGTATCATCATGCACACACATATGTATACACATCACTTCATAAAAATACCATGAAAAATTATTTATAAATGTTATTAATGTAATATCTAAACCCTTTTAGACTTGGTGTAAGAAAATTAGTCAGCTAATTTCACCTTTCCAGATCAGGAAAGTCTCATCACATTTTTTTGGTAACATGCCAGCTTATTTCAGCAGGATAGACATATAATCATACTAAACAGAAAGCTATCTCTAAGAATGAATTTCTGCATAATTCTTAGAGATTCAGGGTCAAAATATTTTTGTCACAGACTACTATTCTTTCTTCTGGTTTAATTAATTGATAAGCTTTCTTCTTTTTCATTTACATTAAGTATTTAGAACAATTTTTATAACACTTTCCTGAAATTTCTCATATAAAGTAAAAATGGTATAAAACTAACACATTTTTATCTTTTTATTCTCTAGGTTCAGAAACATACTTTTATTTTTCTGACATGTTTTAGAGAATGAGATAATCAAAACCAAGTACAATATTCTAAAAGGAGTTGACGAGTAGTACCCTGAATAGATAAGTTCTATGCCAAATATATTAAATTTATTAACTAATAAATTAATTGTAATTATAACTACCAGGAGGTAGGCTAAACATTCTTATTTAAATCTCATAGAAGGAATTTAATATAAATACTATTGACTTTTGTTATACATATGAGAAACAATGATCAGGCATATGTAGCCATTTGCCCTCAGGAAACAATGAGCCAGAGATAAACTGGGATTCGAATTCAGGTTTCTCTGATCACAAAATATTTTGGGTGATTAATTTATCTGACCAATAATTTAAAAAATTTATATAATGACTATGCTTTTATTTTTAATTTAATCAAAAAATTAAATATCTTCTTACCAACAGTTTAATTAAAAACCTGGAATAGGAGATACTTCTCATCATAACTATTATACTTTTAGATAGAAGAAAAAGAAGATATCTTCTTAAGTTACTTTACTTTTATCATTGATAAATTTTATATTTAAAACTTTTTTAAAATATCAAGTTCTCCTTGATCATCTTTATAGAAACAAGGAATCAAAGATCTTGTTAAAAAACAGTAGCATAACAGACACGGCAATTTTTATTTAATGCATGACATGATTATTAACTACATTATGTTATAGCTCTAGTAAGATTTAGTGATAGGACCATCATCACAAAATTTCTCTTTTCTTTTCAAATTTCCTACTTTGAAGATAATTGCCATAAAAAATACCTGATAATACTAACTCTTAATAGAGTTCACATACATGCACATAAGTAGCTTCAAAGAAATCAAATGCAAACACAATTTTCCATGAACACATAATTCTACAAGAGAGAAAAATAAGACCCATTTTATCCTTTCCTCTGATTGACATCATTCAAAGTTGATTCTTCTGAAATTATCCTAGATGAAATATTTAATTTATTTGGACTCAGGGTCTCACTCCACTAGTCTTTATCCAGCTTTTATAATGAATGTGATTCTAATTTCTCTTCTCAACTGCAAGCCAGACTATCTCTCCATCAAGCAGAGAAAAAGAAAATCCCCGTAGGTTTACATTTTATATTAGGTTCAAAGACTTCTAACTTCACATGTGATAAAACTGTGAGAACTTAGCAGTCCAGGAGGCCTATTACAGAAAAGAGGATTTTTTTTCTTCCACCACTTTGAAGAAAATTCAGATAAAAGTGAAATGGTGTAATTCCTTAGGGCTGATGGTTTATATGTTCTGCTATTCCCTAAAAATGAAAGATATTTTATTAATAAAAATCAAATTACTAAGGCATAGAAACATTGATATATTAATATGTTTGTGAAATGTTTTAATATATCATTTGTGTCTTTATTACTATTCTTTGAAAGTTATACTTTTAATCTACCTTGAAATGCTAAGTATGTAGAATATGTATATATACTTACATACAAACAACAATAGCCCCTTTATCTTAATAAAACAGACATATCTATCCAAATACTTTTACCTTGTATAGGTACCCCCCAAATGATTATTTCTATCATTCAAATTTCTAATTAAAAGTTTTATTTATTTATTCATTCATTCATTCATCAATTTGACTAATGTTTATCAAACACACACTCTGTCCCAGACACTGTAAAGGGCAGAACAATTCTACTTCTCTAAGATATAAGACTGGGGGAAAAAAGACAAAAGTTTTTGGCCCAGACAGACCATTATCTTGAACTTAATTTTAAAAGCTACTCTTCTTTGTTTTCTTTGCAGATTTAATTTTCTTAAGTATCTGCTTCCTGAGTAACTTAATCTATAATTTTATTTTGTTGTATTCTGTATGTTATTTTTCTATTCTTTTTAATCTAATTTTATTTTGTAATATATAAATAAGTTAGAGTATAAAAGCATGAATTTCAGATTTACAAAAAAACCTTACTTCAAATTATTTAGGAGGACTGATTAATAATAGTCATTATTATTAATATCTAGAAATAAGTAATAATCCTTATTCTAAATCCTTATTTTTATAAGAATTTTTTATTTCTAGACATTAGAAAAGTCATTGAAACCCATATATACTCCATATTCCCACCTACAAATGAAATAAAACATGCTTTATAAGTTTATTATAAAAATTGAATTAAATTACATGTATATTTAAGGTAACTAGCCCTGGGATTGATACATAGTGGATTTTCAATAGTGATAACTATCAATATGTTCATTAACACATTCCTTGATATGTATGCCTATTTTTTTCATTTTATTAAATTTTTCAGGGTGACATTGGTTTAAAAAAGTATATAGATTTCAGGTGTACAATTCTATAGCACATCATCTTCATATTGCATTGTATTCTCATTACCCAGAGTCACATCTCCTTCTGTTACCATGTATATGAACCTCTTTATTCTTTTCTATCTCACCCACAACCTCTTTTTCCTCTGGTAATCACCATACTATTGTCTGTGTCTATGAGTTTTTGTTTGTCTTATTTGTTTGTTGATTTCAGTATTATATCTCACATATGAGTGAAATCATATGGGTCTTGACATTTTCTGTAAAACTTACTTTGCTTAGCATGATATTCTCAAAGTCCATCCATGTTGTCAGAAATGGCAGAATTTCATCTTTTCTTATGGCTGGGTAATATTCCACTGTATATATGCACCACAGCTTTATCCAATCATCTGTCAAAGGACACCAGTTGTTTCCATGTTTTGGCCACTGTGAATAATGCTGCAATGAACATAGGGGTCCATATATCTTTACAAATAAATGTTTTCAAATTTTTCTGGGTAGATACCCAGAAAAGGGATTGCTAGGTCTTATAATATATTCTATTCCTAATTTTTTAAGGAAACTTCATGCTGTTTTCCTAATTACTTAAATTACATATTCAATGAGATGTAAACATTAGTCATGGTATTAAATTAAAATATATGATATTTAGCATATATTTTCATATGAAAATATGTCTTAGCATATTTTCAGAACTTATTTATTACTGTTTAAATTCATCATATTTCTCAAAATATTTTGAATTAATTCTATTTTTACAGAATCTGAATGCTACTAAAATATTGAATAAATAATTTAATCCTGTATATATAATGTGCCTAACATAGACAGAATACCAAAGTATCCTATGAAGTATTGTATTTTTATTCCATGGTCATGAAATAAACATTCCTATATCTGGATCTGCTCAAAAAATGTCTGCATTCACCATTGAAAAAAGCCTAAACTAAGCTTAATTATCCTCTGAGTTTAGAAATTGATGCTATAGTTTGAATTATTAGCTTCCTTAGCTTTCAAGTGTATTTTTTATTTTTTATAAACATAGTGAATATAATTTACTTCTCAGAATAATGAAAAAAAGATTATATATTTAGGTCACTTCTAATCTGTGGGCACATGATGATAATCAATGGGAATGAATTAAATATTTACTGAATATAGCAATGTTTTGAGTTTTTTTTAACTTATTCTTAATAAACTCTACATAGCACATCCAACCCCTAAGGCTCGCAATATAATAACCTAATCTGTCATTTTAGTAACAATTTTGACACTTGTGCTTTAACTGCCAGAACAATTTTAACCATTGTCATTTTATTATATGCTCAAGTAATTAAAAGCTTTTTGTTTTAAATGTTGAAGATCTTCTGATATAATCAAAATGTTATTTAACAATACAGTGAAAAATATAACCATGTAAAATGACCCTGTTATCTACCCTGTCAGTTAGATGCTAGTGTTGTTGAGTCCTTTTTGTGACTGTTCTATACATATGTGACTAAGAAAACATATTTTCCTCTTTGCCTTCCCAACTTGTTGGAATAAATGACATCAAAATGATGATTACCTAAATTTTATTTATTCTTACCTACATCTTTACATCTATGTCCATCCTCTTCAAAATTTTACCTCAGTTTTATCTGAATCCCCAAGGATGTCTCTCATATATTCATAAATAATACCCTTACAAATTTCCCTGTGCACCTGTTTTATTGATATATGTGCATGCCTCATCAGTGCCTCCACTGTTCAGGTCCACTGGGAGAACATTTTTACCTTTGTGTATTGTACATTCACTGGTACCAGTAAGCCTGCTCATTTTGAAGGCTTCACAGATAGCCTGCATTCCTTAGAGTCCTCAGTGCACTGGCATTCAAGTATACCCCTTGCACAAGAGGGAACAATGTCTCACTCCTTTCCCTAGTGCTCATTTGCTTTCTGTTCACTTGGGATCCAAAGCCCCATTCCAAGTGCTGGTGGTCTACTTTCCAAAGAACTCAGACTTAAATACATTAGGTATAATCTGGGAAATTATCCTAGAGAGACTAGAAGCCATTCTGTCTTCTCAGTTCTTTCTCTCTCCTGGTACCTAATTGCACACAGACCTCTGTCTCCTACAATCAACATGCAAATTCCTCTCATCTACCAGTCCATCATATATTTTCAAATATTATACCTACCTCTAACTCCTAGAAAGATGGGTTAACTTTGGATGGAATCTGAGTTCTCTGACATGTGTGTTTCCTTCCTTTTGCAGGTAACAATATGTGCCGAATAAACAACGGAGGCTGCAGTACACTGTGCTTGGCCATTCCAGGAGGCCGAGTATGTGCTTGTGCTGATAATCAACTTTTAGATGAAAATGGGACAACTTGCACATGTAAGTTGCTTCTCCTGGTACACTCATTGTTTAAATATATCTTTTTGAAAAACAAAGCAGATGAAACCAAAGGAATCAAAATAAACTTGGAAAGAAAAATGTATTTAAATACTTAGGTATAATTCCTTTTAGACTACAAGTAACTAACTGAATTAATTTCTAATGTAAAGATGAATAATGATAATCATGAAATTTTACCAAGTATTCTGTCATCGCTGTGTATAGTTTAGTAAAATTATATAAATAAGTATATTCCACAGAAGAAAATATTTCATGAGATTGTTAGGGAACCTCGACATCAGTAGTAACTAAAACTTTGTTGTTGGTTATATAGATGACATGTTAATGCACACCATAGGCCTCAAATTACAATTAAGAGCTTATTAAACTCAGTTATCTATATTTGGTGGTGAAGAGCAAGAAAGGAGGTAGAAAAGAGACTTCTAGGGAATTTCTAGACTTTATAAAAATAGTGAATGAACTGCATTGATTGACTTGGATTAAAATCACTTTATTAACTTTTTCTGACTTTCTCGGTTAACTGCATCTTGTTCCAGTGTGATGCTTTTGAAAATCATCCTCTCTATATATACCCATTTCTATTGAGCACAGTAACAGCAATAATTCTCTGCATATGTTTAGTACTATATAAATGTTTCTGAAATTATTTAATTTTGATTTGTGTGGTACTCATGATTCCACAAAGAAATAGAAGTAATAGGATGTATATACATATATAGAAAGAGATTTGTTATAAGAAATTGTTTTATACAATTATGGATGCTGACAAGTCCCAAGTATGTAGTCAGCAACTGAAATCTCAAGAGTGCCGATGGTATAAATCCAATCTGAATTCTGGTGGGCTTATTATACAGGAAGAATCAATATTTCGGTTTGAGTCCAAAGGCAGGAAAAAAGGCAATGAATGACCCAGTTCAAGGCACTCAGGCAAGAAGGGTTCCTCTTACTAGGAAGTAGGCCTTTTTGCTCTATCACATCTTCGACTGATTAGATGAGGATCACTAACATTAGGAAGGACAATCTACTTTAACTTAGTCTACTGATTCAAATGTTAACCTCTTCTAAAAAGCTCTCACAAACACACCTAGAATAAGGTTTGACCAAATATCTGAGCCCTCTATGGCCTAGTAAGGTTGACACATAAAATTAACCACCACAAATAGGTAAATAAATACTTTATGTATTTTTTTCCCATTAGTTATAATGATTCTCTCTAGGGAGGCAAAGGGAAAAATAAGTGAAATAAAGAAAATTTGAGCTTATCTGTAATGTTTTACATTTCTTCTTCTGAAGAAAAAATGTGGATATTTCTAAAATCTGATTTAATAAGTAGAAATATTTGAGAAATATTTTTAAAAATAAAGTGAAAAATCTACTCATAACAAATCTACTAATCAGCAATAAACTACTAAAATTTTTTGATGTGGTTCCTTATAATTATATATCTCTGGAAATTATTGTTTCTTTCTACTACTACTACTACTAATAGGTAAAATTTATTGAATTCTTATACTTAATGTGGCATTTTGCAATAAATATTTATGATCTTCATTAATCCTTATAATAATCATTTAAGAAAGATGCTATTAGTATCTCATTTTATATTTAGAATTTAGACTCATAATTAACAACTTTTCAAAATTTACATAATTAGTAAGTAGAACATTTAGAGTTTAGACCCAGAGGTATTTTGGTTTTGGAGACTACACTTTTAATTATGTCATACTTTATAAATTTTGGATCACACTGTAGTATATTTTATGTTATCTTTTATTTTTACTTAACATGAGCATAAACATCTTATCAAGTAACTACATATTTTTTGTAAAGTCAATTTTTAGTGGCTGATATTTACAAATGTATCTTCTTTTCCTCTTTGATGTTTAGTATTATTTCTGATGCACTATTATAGGCTATTTTATGTGTTTCTTTACTGGTTATAATTCCTTCTGTATTTTACCATACCCTCTATGGTCGATTCGTTACAATCTTTTTAATCATTTGGAATAATACCACAAATTTTAAATTACATTACTAATATTTTGAGTTGCAACTATTCGAGATAAAGGTTTGGCTTTCTATACTATTTTTATCTTCCTCAATTTCAGTCCTTATTACAATTTAGAATTTCTGACAAGAAATATTATTTTTAATCATCAAACAGTAAATTTCTTTATAAAAATGTTTTGACATTTATAGTGAGTTTATTGATAAATTTTAGAAATCAGTAGAAAATGATTCCTCGAGGTATAGTTTCTTTGGATTATCAGTTTCCTTTTCTTCATTCTGTGGTATTATTTTACAGTTCTCATTTTGTCATTTATTTATCACCAGAAGAGATCTATCAAAACCTATAATTTGTCAATAGACAAAAATTAAGCATTGCTTTAAATAACATAATCTGTCCAGTTTCATGCTAAGCTAAGTTTTATCTTAATTATTAAAATGAAAGGTATGATTTATGTACATATTTCTTAGTTTAATTTTAATTTTAATTTTTTAACATTTTATTTTTTTACTTCCCCCCTCCTCCTACCTTAGTTTAATTCTTAGTTATCCCATGGATTCATACAAAATTATTTCCCTGGTATATAATGAGGTCGTTTACTATTCTAGCTGAATAACTTTAAATTTTTGAACTGATGAAATGCACGCGCGCACGCGCGTGCACACACACACACACACACACACACACACAGTAACTTTTATAAACCTCTATCAGGTCTCATTCTGCATTTGTTCTACCCCAAGACTTCCTTTCAAGGATGGAAGGTAGTACTGCCAAGTGTCTTTCTTTTTTGTAGGCACAGACCTTATAGTTAGGAATACAGCAGTGAAGGGTCTCTTCCTACTTAGACATAGACACAGTCTTATTCAATTTCTAGTGGCATAATGTTGAGAAACTTTTGATTAAATATTTAAATCTAGTCTTATGGTTTTACAACAACAACAACAAAAAGTCAGTTTCCTTAATATAGTGTCAATAGAATGATCAAGAGGCTGAATTCTCAGGATCTTTTGAGTTTTCACTCTTCATCTTTCTTTTCATAATGGGAAGTTGGAGGGAGTGTGTATACATCAGGTACTAATATCTAGATGACTTGTTAAGCTTGGAATTTTCTAATTAGCTCTTTAATTTTAATTGTGTGAATCATAATTATCTGGATCATGGCCTCCAGATTCTACTTTCTTCATTCTTATCAACTTTAAAAATTCATGGATTCCTTATGGGTTGACATATTTATACCTACCTATATCAATATTTACATAGAAAATATATTGATCATTAAATATCTCTGTGTAAATAGCCCCAGTGCAGTAAAAGGGGGTATGAAAGAAAATATTTCACCTGTACTTGTTACACTAACAATGTTAAATTAACAAATGCAGATGAGTTCATATTTGTTGTTGAAAAATTTGTCATTGCATTTGGCTGTTAAAAATTCTACTATTTTTTAATACAGCATGCGACTTGCCTAAGTTTCTTTCAAGTGTAATGGGAAAAATCGAGAGATACAATATGTAAATAATTTATTGCAAAAAACTCAAAGTGTGTTTATATAAATTATTCCACTTCCAATTCATGTGATGGTAAAAAGTTTTTTTAAGAATATGTTAGTCTTAGTTTACAGATGACAAAATTAAAATGCAAAAGGATTATAGATAGAGTGCAGGGTTGCAGAATACAGTGCAAAACAAATATCAATGTGTCACTAACCTCTCATTAATGCTAATTCTTCTGAGATTGTGGTTTAGTTCAGGCTATATTATAGTTTTTTTTTTAAAACTGCTCTCAACTGGATCAACTCTGAAATGTGAACTAGCAAGCAAAACAAAAATATATGTTGCAGCCATTGAGATATGATTGTCTTTGTTTCGGTCATCCTCATTTAACTGATATCAAATAAACAACAACAAAAAACCATTGGCAGATGATCAGGCCAGAATTAAACACCAATGGTTGTTTCTTATTGAAGTTGTGGTATAAACCTGTTCCAGAAAAGGCATTCTCCGAGCAGAAAAATATTGGCAAGTTTCGTGATTGATTAAGGATGAATTTTAATGTCATGCCTGGAAGGAATCAAGAATGAGAGTAGGCTGGATTCTTTGTCCTTGTGAATTTTGTGTGTCATGGTCAAATTCTCTCAGAATTAGAAATGAGGCCAGGTGTAACACAGTAACTTGAAATTAACTGCCCTGGAGAAACATATGTAAATCCAGTTGATCAATTACCAAGTGAGGTTTTTTTTTAAATTTATCTTGACATCTTTGTGGGGAAAATCACAATATAAAAAGTTAATCAATGAGCACATGGATAATCATGAGAAAGTAAATTGAGCTCCTTAAAAATGATAGTTACTATTTTTTTTTAAATAAGATAAGTTTATCTAGAGTAAGTCAATAATTTTTTTTAAATACCTCTTTATTGGCCTGAAAGAAAAGACGGAACTTTCCAATACTTCTAACCCCCAAGAGAGCAACTTAAATATTGCAAAAATATTGGTCAGCCAAGGGTAGAATTGCACAAATATATGTGACCTTCTTCACCTTCTGCCAACACCAGATATATTCCTCTATCAAAAACAGTTCTCCACTATGACTGAGCCATTTATCTGTTCAGCTGTGATAAGCCTTATGTTCTAGGATATATGCAGTCTAATGTGTAGTAAAAAGTTTAAGGCAGTAAAAAGCTTAGAACCCCCATCTAGATGAATATTTATGGCCTTCTATGCATAGAAACTCACAGAATATTATATACCACAGGGTGGCTGCTTAGAAGACCACTATCTAATTGAAGGACATCCTGTTTAATTTAAAGGAGAACATTCAAAACTCATAGCAGCATTTTTCATACTACTTTCCTGTGTGGGCAAGCTTATATAAAGGCATTCAATAAACTATAACTTTAAGTTTTCTTTAGGGTTCTTCCTTCTTCCTGCTCAAGTAAAGAGATCATTAGAAATTCTGTACTGTCAACATGAAAAAAAAAACAATTTGTTATATAAATAAGCATGATCTGAGTTGAAACTGAAAGGAACAATAAAAAAAACTTTATTTTATTTTTTTGAACTGTGATTAATGCTTTTATGCTAAGTTATTATAATTTTGATAACCATCAACAGCAAAACATCAATTGAGAGAAAAGACAAGACTTAGTTTGGAATAGATTACCTCACTGGGGTTGAAAGGAAAAAAAGCAAAGTTAGAAACATAGGCATTTATTTATGGTCACCATAGCCATTAAACCAAAGTCAGGAACATATGTATTAAGTTCAGTTGCTGACCTGAGATTTAAATATGAGATGATTCAAAACTAAAAGTTTAATAGTAAGCCTTCATCCTTTACTTTGTTATAATCCAGATGTTAACTCCAACAATCATGCTACCAGTTTTTATCAAAGAAAATAATGAATTCCAGAATTTACATTCTCCTTTGTGATGTATTGAAAAATTATTTGGAGGCCTTCTAATTTTAATATTTTAACAGTAGGTGTCATAGGATGTGAGAACTGGCATATAAGAACTGGCAATTCCTTGCTAGGCATGTCGCGATTCATGTAATTTTATTTTTGATCCTGGTTAAATTAAATAATTATTGATTACTTTGTCAGTTGTCTTACTGGTGAGATCATGTTATAATATTTTTGCTAGAAGTGACCCTGGCAGTAGAATTATAGGTTTTGTGTCAGTTTTCAAATTCACAATGGAAAGCACAACTCTGTGCAAAGCTTATAATTCTGACACTTGTTAATATACCAAAAGCAATTTATGGCTGTGCCAAACACCTAATGCTACATAGGTTCAGTCATATTAAGTATTGGAACAAAGTGGCATTACATGGAGTTTTTCCTATAGGTTCACTCTTTTGGTTGAGGAGAGAAATTTATCACTTTCTCTCTTTCAATCTGCATTTTGATCACTTTTCCCTTATAGTAAACTAACTTCATCCATATTCTTGGGTGATGGGAGAAGAGCATTAGCTGATGAGCCAGTTGAAGTGATATTGTTTTCCTGAAGTACTTATGCAGTCCCCAGAGATAGAATCTCCCACTACAATAATAACTATAAATTAGAATTATCAATCTCTGTTAATTACAGTAAATCAGACAACAAATATTTTTCATCATTTACTTTGTGCTTGGTTCTGTGCTAGACATTGTTGTGTTCTATATGTGACATTGTTCTTCTTGCATTCAAGAATATCAAAGGGAAATATTAGATGAGTAAAAATTTTTTTCAAAGTAACTCCTTTATAAAAGTTTGTGCAAGGTATAGGAATACTAATCTTATTTTTATAGATGTTATTGACTCTCTTATGTGATGCCAAATATATCTGCTTCATAATTTTGTCGATTCTCACACAAGTTTGTAGATTTCCTGGCCACCAGCTAGGATCTATGACATATGATATTGCTATCCAATTCTACACACTTAGGTAAATGCTAGGGAAAAGACTGTTTTTTAAATGCCTAACTGCCATTTCATCCAGATTGTCACCTATCATTTTAAATATCTTCTTGATAATGGACATCGTTAACTCAAAAATATCCTATCTTCTATCATTACGAATAATGAACAAACCTCATAATCAACATAGATAGCATGATTTTTGGTTTTGTTTTATTTTGGGGTGTGTGTGTTTGTGAGTGTGTGATATAACTACTGATCACATCTGAGTCTTGATTTAGGGCTGGAATAAACTAATTTGATCTATATTAATGTCAAAAACAGCAAATATAAAAATGTAGAACTATATCAAGAGGTTAACTCTACTGGTTTCAAGCAATTATTCATAACTTGGTATGAAAAATGAAAATAAAACTTTAGACCTCATCATTATGTTTTTAAAAATTGCCACCTTTTTATTAGCAAACATCATTTTAAAATAACCAACTATTAAAAAAAAACTATATGCATATACTTGAAACCATGTTGAGAACAAGTTTGAAAAGTCCGCCTATTTGCATTTATTTCATAATGATCTAAATATCACTTAATAAACATTTGGACTCTAATTAGACTTAAAGACCTTATCTCTAAATCGATTATGATAAAAAATATTTAGTTTTGAAATAGCAATTTTCTCAGGTAGTTTGTCTTTTCCTAAACATCTTGCTCTTCCTTAATATAAATATAATTATTAAGACATGACTAAAATTTTATTCTTATATATGGATATCTTTGATCATTTCTTAAATCTGTGGGTTGGGTTATTTCTCTAAATATCCATGTAAAACCCAAGCTTTTTAAGTTGCTGAAATTGTTATCAGAAGAGAACTAATGGTTTCTTGGGTTTTCAAATCCTCAATTTGTGGAATAATAGGATTGAAGTCAACTAGAGAGAGATTGGAGAAAATTGTAAAGCTGAACTTCAGTGAGAGAGGAAGCTGATTACATCTCAAATCAGCTTTTTTGACCAACTGGACTTTTTTAAAAAGCTCTGAGGACAAAGAAGAGGGGTTTGTGGTATTGGAAGAAAGCAGTGAAGGGTTAAAGAAGTACAAATTAGTAGTTCATAGATGGTCATGGGGATGGGGAGCACAACATAAGGAATGCAGACAGCAGTAATGTAATGGCTACGTGTCGAGCCAGAGGAGAGAAAGAGTAATCAGGAGGATTGCTTCATAAACTGTATAAAGATCTAACCAATGTACTGTATACTTGAAACTAGTAATAAAATAAAGTTTAAAAACCTTAAAAGAAAAAAAAGCTCTGAGAAACAGTTAGGCTTAGTAATTGTAGCAAAGAAATTAATCAAACTGCTATTAATTAAGTAATTTAAGCTGGACTTATATAGTTTCAAAAGAAACTATACCACCCTCAAAGATCTTAGGGTCTGAATAGACTTGAAACTTAAAATAAGAAAAACATACAGGTTATAAGTAATCAATTACACAGGTTTTGAGAAAAGCTTACTCCTGCATATTGTCAGATATATCCCAGAGTGCAACTTTCACTGTTTTGATTCCCATCCTTACTTCCAGGTGCTGCTACAAAAGGCATCCTAGAATTGGATTAGAGACCCAGCGATCTTCCCTTTTTGTTTTTATATTGTCATTATGGATTCTTATTCTCTCTCTCTCTCTCCCCCCCCTCTCCCCCCCCTCTCTCCTATCTATCTCTCTATCTATCTCTCTATATATCTATCTATCTTCTATCTATCTATCATCATCATCATCATCATCATCATCATCATCATCTTCTATCTATATATTTATAAAATTTGTTACTTTCAAGTGACCTTACAGAAATGGCATCATTAGAGAAATTGTTACTACAGCATTTTGTTATTGAAAAAGATTAGACAGAGGAAAAATTACTGTCAGTCTCTACATACAGTGTTGTCTACAAGAAAGGGGACAGAAAAAACACAGAATTATCTTTTTTTTCCTAACTGAATATTTCATTCACCATACTAATTATTTTTCACCCTTAAGGACTTAAATAAGAGTCTAAATTTATTGGGCTTCATATTTTATTTTCCAGTCCCACAAACCCATATGCCTTGTACCTTGCTGCATAACTCTCTGAAGCAAATTCTCTGCAGTTGTGGTTCGAGTCACATTCCCTTCTCCATTCTTAGAAGCATGGAAAATACAAAGATTAAGAGAGTACTAACACAGAGTGTTCTGGAAATGCCATAATGTTTTCTTGATATTTCTTATTGTTGAAGTGTATATACGTTTTGTGACAGTTCACCAGTTCAAATCAATTATCTAAAATAAAGTTTATAGCAATTAAAACTGAAATAGAAAGATCAGCTTTTGTTTTTCCTATCAATAAACCAGCTTTTAACAATTCAATGCCTTTTTCAATCCTTGGAACACAATTATTTACTTTAACCATTGCCACTTATTCTCTTCTCTTTCTAGACTCTATCAAATCAACTCACAGAGAACAGAAGGATAGTAAGACTTTCAATTTGTGAATAAATCCCAATTAACCGAATTCCTAACATTTGATTAAAGGACATGGACTATAGGAGAAAAATACTATATAGAATTTGCATATATAATAACATTATTTTCATTAATTTAATATTTCTTTGAATACTTAATCAGACCTGGGTTTTTCTCCTACTTGCAAACCAGCAAAGTAAATATAGCCATCAATGGCGTGTGCTATTGCCTTGTCTTTTCACTTTCATTAATTTGTGGTGTACTTATTTATAAGATGGAAGTAGTAAAATTGTTTTTCAGGTCTAGCTCATAGGTTATCATAATGATAAATTGAGATTATGAATGAAAGTCCAAAACTAAATCCAAAATAAATATAAAATGGTATTATAATATTATTATTATTATTATTATTATTTATTTATTTTGGTGAGAGTTGTTTAAAATAAAGCTTTAAAATGCTTACTAGAGTAATAGTGTCAGAAAAAAGTAATAATTTCTCATTTCCAGAGATGATTGACATCACAATGCTGTTTTCATATTTTCTATACAGTGAAAATTAATCAGTATCTTGTTATTATAACAAAATTTACATTTTAATGAACTGAATATATCTAATATTATTCATATATCTTAGATTTTTTTTCTACTTAATCCTAGTTAATCCTGGAGAAGTATTACCCCATATATGTAAAGCTGGAGAATTCCGTTGCAAAAACAGACATTGCATCCAAGCTCGGTGGAAATGTGATGGTGATGATGACTGTCTAGATGGAAGTGATGAAGATTCAGTGAATTGCTGTATGTTCTCCTTCAAGTAATATTAGATCTTTCTGACTCTTTGTGAACTATGAAAACAATTTTTGAAAATCTAAAAATATCTTTGATGCAAACTAAACTTAGATATTTTCTTTTTCTCAGTCATCTTTTGTACAGAGATTAGACCTTAGATTGCCTCCTTTGAAATGTTTTTAAAGCACTGGTTTTCTTACTTTCTTATCTTTAATATCATCATTTTGATTGCTCCAGAAGTTCTCTCCTATCCTATTTTATGCTGTCAGCACCACCACACAGTTGTCAAAATGTTGCTATTGGAGCCCCTTTGAATCTCTGAATTTAAAGATGTGAAAAATCAATTTAAATCCCCTCAAGACAGAATTGCTCATATAGAAGGTCATGATCCACTCCATTGCTCCTTGGCAACTAAGACTTTAAGAAGATCCAAGGAGACAGACATGGGTTTGAAACACATTCTTACTTACCTTGACTGGCTCAGTACATGATAGGAAACACATATGGGGCACTCGGATAGAAATTAAAGGTTTGATTTTTCTCCTCTTTGGCTTCAATTTAGTTTATCATTTGCCATGATAGGAATAGTTTCATGTTTCTGGTAGGAATAATGAAATGTCCCATATAAATGGAAGGAAAACACTTTGAGAAGCACATTAAACAATATCTTGAAAATATATTTAAGTCACTACTTACTTTTGAGAGATATCAAATATTTTAATATGAAGAGAGGTGTGTGGTCCAATCCTATACCCTGGGTTTTTCCTGGAGTCTTCTAATTCACTCCTAGTCCATATTCAATTTTATCAATAAATCCTATCTCTTTTATCTCCAAATAATTAAGTTTTCTTCTTTACCTCCTCTCAATCTTCACTGGCTAAATTAGGTTCTTATTGTAGGTTATTTCTACACTATCTCTCCCTTAACTAAAGCCCATTTTTGACACTGCTTCCAGAAAGGTATTTATATACTGAAATTGAATATTATTACTTTAATAACTGCAAAATCAACAAAATAAATTCTAAAATTAATAGACGCACATATAAGGCACTTTATGTTATGTCTCATTTTTACATTTGTAAGCTTTAAATGTTTATCATGCATACACTTAACTTCTTTGTCCTTATTAAGTTGAACTATAAGTGGACCTCTAAAAAATGTCATTCTCTCTCTCTGTAGAGACTCACAGTAGTTTTTCATTACCTCCATAAGAAAGACTTTTTTGAACACCAAAATAATCTTCTCAATATAGCTCAGTTGGAGTTAAACATGTCCTGTATATTCCTTTACTATAGTACTTGACAAATCATATTGTGATTGTATGCTTACTTATCTGGTGTATCTAATAGATTAATATCTTCATGAGGAGACATATTATGTTGTAGCATCTTTGTAGTCTCAGAGTCTACTACAGCACCTAACACATGAATGAATAATGACTACACAAATGGTACAAAAGAAAGCTAAATATCTCTGACCACCTTTCAGCAGTATGGTGCCCTCTCTAACCATTATAGTGATTCTGAGCATTATTATTTCTGGGGCCCCATTGTTAATATTCCAGAACTATACAATTTATTTTAGAAGATTACTTTAGATTTTTCAATACTTATAACCTTTGACCTTGAATTCTGTTACCATTCTATTTTCTAACCTTTAACTTCTCAACTCCAAATCACAAAACTATGGTTTATATTTACAGCTTTTTTTAAACTCTGATTTACATCACTGATTAAAATTGTAAAGGTTCTTGATCAAGCTTCAATGAAGTGCTCATGCATAATCTTGTACTTTAAAATGTTAACCCTGAAATAAAATGGATGACTTTTATTCTCACAAACAGCTATTCTTGCTAAAGTCCCTGGAGTAAAAATGTTAATCATGAGCTACAGAAAACAAAGCTTTTCTACGTTTCTTTTTTTACTGTACATGAATAAAAACTTTCTAAAAAGTGATAAAACATTTTTATCACCAAAGCTACTTTAAAGAAATCATGTTTTATGGAAACTGACTTGGAAGGCATACATTTGCTATGCAACAGCATGTTGAATGGTTATTTTTCAAACTCTAAGTAACACTAATATCAACATTTATTTTTAAACAGAAGTGCAACTACTAGGTGAAAGGAAAATTACTTCAAAAGAATGTTAAAGTTGTGAGCATACCAATTCAGTTAGGAATTTAGTCTCTAGAAAGCAAAAAAAAAAAAAAAATCACAGTTTAACTTTAAGATGGCCTCCTCTTGTGCTTAGATATTGGAGATTTAATCCTTAGCACAGCTACCCACGTGAGAACTGGTCTTATCCTCAGTATATTTTTTGGATGCATGTTTATTTGTTTGTACTGGGTGAAAACTCATAGTGATCATTTTTATTATTAAAATTACGTAAGAGCTCATATTTAACATCAATTCCAGGTCACAAGTAATGCATTTTTCTTTTCTATATTTTACTTCCATTTCCAAGAAATATTGGACAAAGCGTAACAAAATTAGACTTATTTAATTAATATTTTAAGAAGTACTTGAGTATATGTTTGGCTTAAACAATTATTTTTGATATGTATGATTAAATTATTTGATGCATATTTGTTTGGTTTTTACATTAAAATTTGAGATTAATTTTAAATGTTTTTGTAAATATTTTGAAACTGAGTCACTTGCTCTGTTAAGGGATGGGAAAACAAAGTGATATAGTTGGTTTTAGTGAATATATGAAAAAATGAATAAATTTCCTTTCATATAATTTAATTATTTGATGTCTTCTAGAAAATTATTACATTTTAACAGAGCCCAGAATATAAATATTTTTATGAAATATGAGATAGTAAACTATAGAAGCTATGGCATTTATTCTACTATAATATTATAATTACTGTAACTTCTCCATAACTATAACTTAATCATAATTTTATCCAATTTTGTATAATTAAACTTCTTTCTCCTCTTCTTCCTCCCCCCACCCCAGCCAATCATAGCTGTCCTGATGATCAATTTAAATGTAAGAATAATCGCTGCATTCCTAAGAGATGGCTTTGTGATGGAGCTAATGATTGTGGAAGCAATGAAGATGAATCCAATCAAACTTGTGCAGGTAAAGGTTTGCTTGTATATATACATAACTATCTTCCAAAGTTAGTCTCCATGAAAATACAGATCAATGCTTCGAACTAAACTGCACTTTCCTAGTGCTTATGATATGATTAGTGGAGTATTAGATAAATTCAAAGTTTGATGACACAAAAGCTAGAATACAAATTGTTTTTTACTTAATCTTTGGGCATGACTCTTCTTTCCAAAGTAATTCAGCACTTTATCTATCTATATGGGTTAACGGGCGATACACTGTTTGGACAAGACTTGTCCCTGCTTAATCTTACTTGGCAGTGGAGGCTGAAGTATGTTAGCATGTTTTGATGCAAGCCATCTCACAAGAACTTTTTTTTTACCTTGAAAATATAATTTATGTGTTTTATTTAGTCTGCTATAAAATATATCTGTGAATAGTTTTTGGTTCCCAGCACATTATCTCAGTGTTTTTTGTTGTTGTTGTTGATTGTTTGTTTGTTTATTTCCCCCATGAAGTCCTTACACTACTAAGCCTATTTATTTTTCCATATAATGTATCCCATTGTAATAAATCTTTGAAACCCTAGCCACATTCTTATTGAGTGGGAATATACAACTGGTGGTACAGGTTACAACTCAGTGCCAAAAAGGTTGTTATTTGTCAGATAAGTTTTGAAAAATAATACTAGTAGCAACCTAGTGCTTCTCTTTAAATAATGAAGGAAATGTTTATTTGATGCCTCAAATTGACATAATCAGTAAAAAAGATATTTTTAATTATTACATATAGCAATGTCAAAACATATCAACCACATCACCTCTCTTTACCAAAATAAGCAATACTAAATAATTATTTTAAGGTATTAGTGAAAACTGTGAAGAAAGCTATTAAGAAAAGAGGCAGAGATCAAGAATCCTGGTTATACTTTTGGTTTTGTCACTGTTTTTTTCTTGGCAAGACTTGTACCTCTCTGCACTTCAATTTCCTCATATACTTATTTCAGTTCTATAAGAATATGAATTAACTAGACATTGTTTCCAAAGAGTTTTTCACCATGCACTAAACAACAACAATGGCAAGAACAAACCAAATACCATTCCATAATCCAAACCTCCAACTTCTATTCAGTTTTTTTTTCATAGTGACATATTTGCTGAATATCCATGGGCTGGTTATTTTCTTGCCCCTTGATTAAAAGTTTAGTCCAATATTTTAGAGTAATTGATTATTTTCAAGATATTTTGTATGGCTAATAAGATTGTTTTACAAAGACATTCTAATAGAATAAAGACCCTTAGAGACCATGTGGTCCTAACCCCTGCCTTCAAGTCCATTTATTTCATAGGTGAAGGCATAGGAGAAGGGACTTGCCTTAACTCACATTGTTGATCAGCATTTAGGGGAAAATCAATCCGTGAGTTCGATCTCCAAGGTCATTGTTATTTTTACCAAAATATATTATCCTGAAGATTAGCTAGAATTTTAAGTATGGTTAATTTAACTTTGCCCAGGTTGTCTTTACAATGTGACTATAATTTACAATAATACATCTTTCTAAGCTAGTGCGGTTATTATTTTTGTAAGGTTAAAGTTTAATTCAGAGGCTGTGCTTAATTACATCCTAAACAGATAGATCTGCTCTCACCTTAAAATAAAAGACACTAAGTGAAATAAGCCAGACAGAAAAAGTTGAAAAATCACATGGTATCACTTATATGTGAGATATAAACCTAAAAGCAACAAATGAACAGGACAAACAAACAGAGACATGGACTATAAACTGGTGATTACCAGAGGGTAGAAGGTGGGAGAGGAAGGGAAAGGTAGACAGGGTAAAGGGGTCAAATATATGGTAGCTGAAGGAAACTGGACTTTGAGAGGTAAATATATAATAGAATATATAGATGTCAAATTATAATGTACACCTGAAAATTATATAATTGTTTTAACCTATGTTACCTCAATAAACTTAATTTAAAAAATAAATAAAAAAATAAAAGACACTGTTGATTCAATTCATAATATCTTATATTTACTTCTATTAGATTTTTAAAATCTGCTTGTTTTTATATTATTTGAGTTTGACTGCTATTTATAGTAGTGTAAGCAGAAATGCTGTGTATAGCAGTGAATAAAGTGTTCGTTTTGGCCATACATACACTAAAATAGCAAATAAAAACTTAATCCTAATTAGTAATATATCTAAGACTCTCCAGTCCTATACTCCACTAGGAAATAGAACATAACTTGCTTATACCTCAGTGACATTTTAAGTGATGCCAGCTGACAACTGCTACTCAGCACTAGGTTAGTATATTTCTGACAATTTATGAATTTATTTATATTTATGAATAAAGAGAAAAAAGAGACAAATGCATGTATGTGCCTTTAGCTTTGAAAATTAAGCATGTCATGTTACAATGTATTTCCATTTTGATTTATTAAAATAAAAAATTGATCACATAGTTCATCATACTGAAAAAAATATGGTAAATTCATCAGATGATTTCCCTGGCTGAGTCATTTCTATATATTTCTAGATATAGGTGTATACATAGGCATGTATCCTAGATAAAAGATTTCCCAAAGGGGGATTATTTTGTAATTGAAGCCACTGTCCTATAGCCTTTAGCTTTGTGACTACTTTAAATCTAAAAGAAAATCCTTTCATACAAAGAAGCGAATTTCCTATTTTGTTCTTTTGGGATTTCTCTCTTGAATTTACTAATTCAATAAATATTTATTATGGCTTTGGAGATAGGATGAGAAAAAAATACACAATACCTTTTCTTAAGAAGCTAAGAGTGAAGATAGGGAGAAAGACATCTAAACAGGCTATTTTAATGCAGTATTCAAAGTGCTAAGTTGAACCACATAGGAAGAACAACTAATTTTATCTTTGGCAATCCTGGAAGGTTTCCTAAAGGAAGTGATGTCCAAGCTATGCCTTAAAAAAAAAAAAAAGCATAGAATAATGCCTAAATAACAGTTCAAGTCATCTAATTAATCTAATAAAACCAAAACTGGTTTTAATTTCCTATACTTTTCTAGATGATAGAAATATTTTACTGCCCCCCAAAAAGATTGAACAGCATAGGTTGTAGAGTGCAAAGTGAAAGTGGAGAGTGCATGCAAGGGGAAACAGTATCTATACAGGGGCAGAAAAGAGATGGCAGTTAGGGGCTTCATAGGTGTTTTCCCTCAACACACACACACACACACACACACACACACACACACACACACACACACACTTTTCTGCTTATGAGGGAGACCCAGAGGACAAAGATGAGAGATAGTTAGACTTGAAATTCTTTTTTCCTCATAGTAGCCATGATAATCCTTGAATTCAAGCCTAGGTAATTTCAGACCAGCATTTTCCCACAGCACAGAATTCTTGTTAGATTACATAATATTTATTCTTCTCATATCCTCCACAGATTTTGACAAAATTAAAACTAGACAGATATAGTTACATTAAGAAAATCTGCTGTATTAAAAATTAGACTTTTTTACAAGATGAAGAGTGCATTTTGATGTAACATAAGTTTTGTTTAAACAGAAGGTTTTGATTAAAATACAGTGAAGGAAAGGATTAGGAATAGCGTGTTACCCTCTCTTCTCTTCCTCTGTATTGTTCCTGTGCAGTGTGGGATTTCTCACTGCTGCATGGCTGCAGGAGAAGCATAATTAATGATGGATAGAAAAAATTCACGTTGTGACAGTGAATTTTTGATTCATGCTAGATAAACAATTCCACTGAGGAGTTGTAAATTTCCTCTCCATTAGAGCAGCATTTGCTACAAAATTAGAATCCTCTGGGGCAGCTCTGCTAATTTCACCTCTAAGCTAATTTAGAGTTGATGGGAATAAGAGTTGAAAAAGTGAAGACTATATCTTCTTGATGTAAATCCAGTGATTAGAAAGTGATAATTTAGTCAATACAATTATATAATATAGACAGATAGTACTTGTAGATTTATGGAATAAAACATCTCATCTGAAATCAGTTAAACTTTCCTGATAAACTAAGCAGATAATTTTCTCCAAGATTAGAACAGAAAACAAATTCATATATTTCCAGAGCATACTATCCCATACATAGTGATTATATGACAGAAGCAGGAACAATTTTAATTAAACAGGAATTAGGCCTATATCGATCCTTAGCAACAGTGTTCATTATAGCCCAGGTACACGTACACAAAGGCATAGAAATTTTATGACTTTCATAAATCCAAAATTGAGTCTGCTTTTGTGTTTTCACCACATCAAATAGTAAAGTTGCAACAGCTGCAAAAGAACCAGAATTTGCCCCTGAAGTAAAGTTGATCATAAATGCTAGATCATCTAAATCAGATTTTTTACACAATCACTTCTTTAAAATTTCATAGTTACACCAGTACATTGCTGAGAATGGTATATCTCTAAGCACAGTGGAGGCCTAGCCCCTCCAAAGGGAAATCCAACTGTCTTTAGATACTTTCTTGTTGACAAATTGATGTGGTTCCTTGAAGAAAACTTTTTAGATTACGTCTTGGTTCTAATCAATTTTAATGAACTCATCACAGTTACTGCACCAAATCTCACCACAATTCCAGCAACAATTGGTATGCAGCTTTTATTTTCTTCTAATTTAAATCTCAGAAGAGCAGTTAATTGATCATAGTAAGTAAAATAAATAACTGTGACATGAATTGCCATCACTAAAGTAGGCGAAAGGCCACTCCACAGGAATTTAATGTCCTTGGTTTGAATGGTTTTCAAAAAGGCATCAATTCTAGAGTATCACAGTCCAAGATCAGGATGCCAACAAGGTCACATGAGGGAGCTCTTCTGAGTCACAGACTTCTCATTTTATCTGCACATGGTAGAAGTCTACATATTTTTTTCAAGAAGACATAATTTTATTAAAATTACCTAGGGAATTAATTGATTTAGTCTAAATGTTAGAAAAATTTAACAGAGAATCTATATAACTAGCCAAATGAGACCACATAGAAATATTTAATCCTGCTTGAAACTTTAACATTGAAAACTTCAGAAGCATACATATTTGTTGGGATACTTAAAATCTATTAATAAAAAAAAATCAGTATATGAAAAGAGAAAAATTTGATATTACATAAAATATTTTGATTTAGCACCCTTATCCACAAAAGCAAAGCAAAACATATAATGTAATAATATTAATAGTATTTCTAATTATAGATTCTGAGAATAGAAACATATCCAATCTAATATATCAAATCAAGCCAGTAATTTTTATCACTTGTTTTTCTTGAATAATCTTTTAAGTATGCACTAATAATGGATATACATCTTTACACTGCAAGTACACTTTGCTTAAAAGGAAATAACTAGTATATAACTTTTAAGAAATTATTTTAGATGACCTATGAAACCCTGATTTATAGAAACCTATTTTAGTGTCTTTGGATGACTTGGCTTTGAACCACTCTGTTTTATACCAATAATTAGTACCCAAGTTCACAGGTATTTAGATGAAACAGAAGCACATTCTCATGATTCTCAAACCCAGTAAACCAGAGGCAGTATATAATCTAAATAATGTTCTCTTATTATAGCCACAGAAATCCATACCCTAATTGTTTCTCATCTGTCCAGTCTTCATCTTGCTCAAATAATAGGTTTGAGTATACTTTTCCCAACATTTTTATTTCCAATTAAAAAAAGAATGAACAGGATACTGATACTCATGAAGACAGATTTGTAGCTCAGAAGGTGTAAAGAAAAAAAACAAAACAAAATTAAACATTTAAAAATAATTATGGAAGAGCCTAGACCTGGGAAAAGAGTTAGGGAAGCTATCTAAACGTTCATATTTTCAAAAGTTGACCTGATTGTAATAGAAAAAGGTAATCAAACTCATTGTAAAGCATAACCCCTTTATGAAATAGTTTTAAACTACACCCTTTTGGTAACATAGAAAGTAAGGTTCCATGTGTACATTCATTGAAATTCTTAAGTAAGCCCAAAGCAAAATTCATTAATATACTTTGTTTAAACAGTTATACATTTTTTTTAACTGTACTGAAAAGTGAATTAAAAATCCATCTTAGGGCTAAATGTATGTCTTAGAAAATATTTTCTGTATTCTAACCCTATACATTGGACCATTTAGAGATTTAAAAAAATACATTAAAAATGTTAGAGGAAAAGAATAATTCTGACCTCATGATTAGAGACTAGATACCCTGAGATAGTCTCCAAATCCTTCCGCCTATGTTACAGCAAAAATTTTCTTGGTTTATTGGCAAACAGTATGCACATTTTCTTAAAATTAAAAGTTGGATGAAATTTAATTCAACTGTATATTCATAAGCATGTGCCAGGCCAAAATTCTTAAATAATGAATTCATAGCTTCTTTTATGAAAGTGTGTGAGAATCACTGAATATCTTGTCACTTAGCAGTCACTTTAATTGAAGGATAAAGCATGAGAACTTTAGAGAAGACAAGCAAGTCTATATTATCAAAAATTAAATAAAAATTTGCTTTTAAAATATTATCTAATAGAGCAATAACTTATATGTAAAAAAGACATTGCATGATTTATTTTATCTTTAATGTGTTTAAAAGGCTTCTAAATTTATTTTTTTGTGCATTAATTGATCATCATAGTCAGAACATGCCAGGTGGACCAGTTTTCTTGTGGAAATGGGCGTTGCATTCCCAGAGCCTGGCTGTGTGACAGGGAAGATGACTGTGGTGACCAGACAGATGAAATGGCATCATGTGGTAAGTTGTGAGTGAACGACGCTATTAATAGAGAACTGTGTCAGATAGAAGATTTTATTCACTGTATTCTCTCTTAAAGGCTATTTATTCATTTCATTATGAATATAAGTCAACAAAGCAGAAGATCTATACTTTTTATTACTGCCTTTTGGGTCTAAGTGTGTCTTTTAATAATAACTTCAGAATATAACCCATTCATGAGGCAGTACCATATTCTTGGCTAGAATAAATGGATATAAACATAGTGCATTTTGTTAGGAAGTGATTATTATGAGGCTAACAGGATATTTTCTAATGTTCATTATTAATCGTATGATTAAAATTTTTCAAACAGACTATCTCATTTAGTGACACTTGGAGTAAATGAGGACTCATTGCTTATTGACATGCATATATTATATTATGTTCTTGGAGCAATAAACAATATAATCCAAGGTTACATAGCTGATAAACTATATATTTTATTTCTATAGATATATAATTTTGAAGGACAAATTGTTATCAGCTTAATTTTGTTAATGGAGAAATTCCTAGTCACTTTTCAATGATCCTCCTACTTTTGAAAACAATAAAAAAAATTTTGTTACATAGGTTACAATTTTAATTATTCTCATTTGTACCCATGTATCAGCATATTTTATTATTTTTTGTCTCAATAATATAGTAAACATAGTAAAGGAATGAACCAGATTTTCTAAGATATGTGCTTTATTTCAGGCATGGCTGTATATTTTTTAAATTACCACTTTGAAATGTATTACAGAAGCTTAGGACATTTATTAAAAATATAATGCAATTGAGTATATATTTTTAATAATTTAACTCCATGTTATAATACTTCTAACAGTTGGAAAATAAGAATATTTTTTTTACTCCTCTTTTTAAATGGCTCTGTTTAGGGGCTGCAATCTCTATGTACCTATATCTTTCATTTAATTTTTTTTTTTTTTAAACTAGACTATTAAATCCCTGTAGACATTTGAGTGTGTAATGCCTGAAAAAAGTAAAAATCAAGTGGTACAATATGACATTTTGAAGAAGACAATAGCGGTGTTGAAGAAGAAAGCAATAGAGAATCACCCATAACAATTATACATTTTAAATGTAGAATTTCCAAAGCCTGGCCAATAAAAGGGGTTGAACAGAATATCTTCTCTGCAATGTCCAGACTAATTGTGTGGCTCAAAATATGGCTGAGTCAGCTTCTAGGTGGCTCTATTTTCTTAGTAAAATGTACTTCCTTTCCTGTTCTCAGCATATTCACCCAGAGAATACCAGAAAAGTAACGAGCAAGTTCAAAATATCAAATACAGAGAAGCCCTGGATTCAGAGTCCCAATTCAGATAAGAAACGCCATGAAAACAATATAGAGTAGAAAAATAATGAGCTCATTAGAGAATGTTGGTTAGGCCTTTAATCTGTTTATTTTTAGTAATATTTGTAGAGTAAGACCCTTTTTTTTATTTTAATGATGATCTATTTGAATCAAAAGGTAGGGGGAACTCTAAAATTTTAATAATTGTACTTGCAAACTGACATCCCTGTCATGAGAAGAGGAAAAGAAGGTTTGGAAAGAGTCCAGAAACATACTTCTTTATCAAATCTTTACAACAAATCTATGAAAAATGTATTACTTGTCCATATCTTATAAACAAGCAAATCAAAACTTAGAAACATTTCACAACTGGCTTGAGATCAGACTATGAACCCAGATATGCTTGAAATTAAAACTCAGCTGCTTTAGGTTGACTTTGTTTGGAAACCATGTGTAGGGTGATAATAGTGGGCAGATAATACCATTATACATATCTATGAATATCTTTATTTAAATGCAAATACACCTATAATGAGTTTTATTCATTGGCGTGTTGGCAAATCTTAACATCTGGTGGGGAGGAACACTGATCTAATGGTTGCCAGTTTTGTAATATAAATACTCCTACCAAGGCCAATATTAAATTGCCAACATGATTGTCAATTGTGGAGCTGGGAAAAGATGTGTGTACCAGTATACCTTATTTCCACAGTATAGATAGAGTAGATGTAAATAACTTGAAGAGTGAAATAATCAGAAAATTATGAACTTGGAGGATTTATTGCCCTTGTTTTCAACATAATTTATTTAACTGTAAATTTCTATGATTTATTTATTTTTGTTTTGTTTTTGTTTTAAAATAATGCCTATATGCCTAACAACCACCTCATAGAATTCTTGACAATTTAAATATCGTCTTTGTGAGCTAGTACAAAACCCCTTCAGTGCACCACTGGATATGAACACATTGTGAAATTTAGTTGTCAGGTAGTTTGGTTCTAAAATGTAACCACATTTTATAAAGTGTGTTTCTCTGTGCAGAGAGACTTAGAAGCTCACTGGAAGACTGGAGAATGGCAAAGTCACATGAAGCCAGCACCCTTAAGACAAATGGGGATAATAAAAGCAGCATCTCTGAACTTTCTCTGGATTCATAACTTTATCATCCCCCACAGGCATCTCTAGGAGCAACAGAAAAACTAGATCTCAAAGTCTAGGCTGAAGGTCCCTAACCCAGCTTTATTTTTCTTTGATCTTCAGTGGAAAGGAAAGGCCTGTGGTCTTCAAGTGCTAACAGTGAAACCCTAGTGAGTAGCTGCATTACCAGGAATTGAAGTCTCAGAGCTACACAAATACCTTCTCTGTCCCAGCCATTGTATCACAGCAAAGCAACAGTACAGACTCTTGATGGTTAATCTCAATATATGAAGATTGTACTTAATTAGATAAATTGATAAGAGAATTAATTGTTGAAAGCTAGTTGGATAGTGGTCTGCAACTGTTGTTGTAGGACTGGTTGCCTTCAAGGAGTCCTAAAACTCCTTTCAGACAGACTGTAGGGACTGTTAGAAGTCTAGGGGAAGCAGCAGAATCTGTGAAGCGGGTGGCTGAGAAAGAACAGAGCAGTCCAGGACAGGCCAGAGGAAACCTCTGCCTGAGTTCTATTTCCAGAACATGAGCTGTGGTGGCGATAACAGGAAATGACAGGGGTGATGTAGAATTGAGTTTCTCAGGGGGAGCCCCTGTCAGAACTGGAAGAATCTGCAAGTATATAATGATGAATCCTCTTAATGTAATGAGTAGAAAATAATTCTAGAAAGGGAGCCATGGATTGAGGGAATTTGGAAAAGAAAGCACAAAACAAACCTTGCATTTATAAGAAGGAGAGCAGTTTGAGGAAAAAACAAAAATTATATTGTCAGTAAACCACACAGGTTATCACAGTACTGTTTCCCCTTTACAATATAAGACACGTTTCTCTCCAAACGTGTTCTTTTCTTTAGAAACATTCTTTTATCTTTCAAATTGTCATTTTAAGTAAAAATTTATGTCAGTAGAGAAACTTACAGTGATGGTCCAGTAGGCACAATCTCACTTTCAAAGTTGTAAGAGAATTGCAAAGATTTTTCATATAAAAATATTCTCTACTAAATACAAAATGACAAAAATATTGTAAATTACTTAATTTATTGCCTCTTTAAAAAATCACCCTATTTGACAATAATCTAAAAATAAACATAGGTTCAACTATTTCCCTGTTTTATTAAGCATCATAAAATTGGATCATGTTTTATTTTTGCCATTGGAATTAATCAAGTTCCCATAGGTTTAATACTACCAGAAGACTCTGCAATTACTTTTCTTTTTTAACACTTCAGCTCCATGAACAATTTCTGTTGTGTTTAATAACTGCTGTTTTATACTGAAAATAGTATTAAAATTTAGAATTAAATATATGAGAAGCCTATGATTAGAAATGCTTCTGTAGTCAGGAGCTAAATGTACTGTAACTGAGGGTTGCATTTTCCATAGAATTCAATAGCACCTATTTACAAACTTTATTTTACTTGTGGGCAAAAATTTACGTGGGCAAACACTTAAATAATTAGGAAGACCTTTGAGGATTCTGTATTAATTTTTAAACAATTATTTTAACTTTTTCAGTAATTATGTGTAGAACAGAAAATCAGTAAATTGATGCTGCAAGTAAGAGAGAATATGTCAAAACTGTGAAGCCTGTGATAGAAGTGGACTGTGTCTCAAGGAACTAAGTGGTCTATCTCATTTCAAGAATGTGACTTAGCATTGATTCTCAACTTTTGTTCTCAATAAAAGAATGACCTGAGGAGCTTTAAATTATCTGCCCATCCAGAATAATTAATAGCTTAATTAAGAATCTCTGGGGTGGGACACAATGATCAATATTTTTAATACTTTCCATGTGGTATGAATGTGCACTCACATCTGAGAATTGTTAAGGCAGTTGTTCTCAAACTAGGGCATGCATCAATTTCCTAGAGGGCTTTTTAAAAAACAGAACTTTGGGCCCTATCCCTAGAGTCTCTAACCCAACAGGTCTTGGTTAGGGCCCAAGAATTTATACTTCTAACAAATTCCCAGTTAATACTGATCTTCATGCTACTCTTCCTGAAAGCACAAGTTAGAAACCACCATTTATATTTGATTTTACCTTACATACGCTAATGATATAATTATGTTTATATATGCAAAACTAATTCAAGATGGAAGCAATTATCTAGACAAATTTTCTGCCTATCTCCACATTACAGAAATAAATATGAGTACTTTATGATTATACATAAGAATATTTCAAACATTTTCCCCTTTTATAGTCAAAAACAGTATAGTTGTTTATTTTAAACCTTATTTGAACAATCTTTGAGTTGTTCTCTCTTCCAAGTATCTCATCATAATTGAGAAAATAATAATACATTTATTATTTTTTATAAAAGACTTTAATATGAATTGATAACTTCTGATTTGTTCTAAGTGTTTAATATCGAAAAGTATCTGAATTTGTTAAAAGATTGAAAGACAACTTAATGGATATAAATAATTGAGTAAAGACAGTCTTTTCAATAAATGGTGTTGGGAAAATTGGACAGATACATGCACAAAAAAAGAAAAAGAAACTAGGCCACCTTCTTACACCATATACAAGAATAGACTCAAAATGGGTTAAAGACAAATGTAAGACCCAAAAATATAAAACTTCTAGAAGAAAATATAGGCAGTAAACTCTCTAATATCACTACAAACAATTTCTTTTCAGATATATCTCCTTAGGCAAGGGAAATAAAAGAAAAAATAAACAAATGGCACTATATCGAACTAAAAAAAATTTGCACTACGAAGGAAAGAAAATGAAAAGACAACCTATTGAATGGGAGAGGATATTTGCTTATGATACATCTGTTTAGGGGTTAATATTCAAACTATATAAAGAACTCATACAAGTCAACAACAAAAAAGGAACTCAATTTAAAAATGAGCAGAAGACCTGAATAGATATTTCTCCAAAGAGGAAATACAGATGGTCAATAGACATGAAAAGATGCTCAAAGTCACTAATCATCAGAGAAATGCAAATTAAAACCACAATGAGATATCACCTCACACCTGTTGGAATGGCTATCATCAATAAGTCAAGGAGCAACAGTATTGGCGAGGATGTGGAGAAAAAGAAACCCTAATATACTGTTGATAGGATTGCAATTTTGTACAGCCACTATGAAAAACAGTTTGGTTGTTCCTCAAAAAATTAAAAATGGATCTACCATTTGACCCAGCAATTCAATTTCTGTGTATTTATCCAAAGAAAACCAAAATAATAATTCATAAAGACCTATGCATCCCTGTATTCATAGCAGTGCTATTCACAATAGCCAAGAAATGGAAGCAATCTAAATACCCATCAACAGTCAATTGTATAAAGAAGTTATGGTTAATATATACAATGGAATATTAGCCATTAAAAAATTCTCCCATTTGCAACCACACAGTTGGACCTAGAGGTAATTATGCTGAGCAAAATAAATCAGACAGAAAAAGATAAATACCATATGATTTAACTAAGATATGGAATCTAAGGAACAAAAAGAACAAAGTAATTGAAAGACAAATGTGGAGGACAATCTGGATGATGGCCAGATGGGAGAGGGGTTGAGGGGCTGGGAAAAGCAGTGAAAGGTTAAAGAAGTATAAATTGGTAGTTTATAGATGGTCATGGGGATGAGGAACATGACATAGAGAATGCAGTCGGCAGTAATGTAATGCTAGGTGTACAGCCAGAGAGAAAATAGAGTATTCGGGGGGATCATTTCATAAACTGTATAAATGTCTAACCAATGTACCATATATTTGAAATTAATAAATAAATAATAATAGATAATTTAAAAAAAAAGATTCTAGGCTTCTGTTAAGGTAAACTTAGAAGACAGCCTTAATATGTAGCTGACATATTGAGTTTCCACTCAATAAAAATACCTAAACTTTTCTTATAGACTAGATCATTCCCTTTGGGTACTTCCAATGTTTGTATCTCAAAGTTCTTTTAAATTTTATTTTGGTGGTCTTCTGATTCTCCCTTATCCACATGATTCAGGATATGTAAACAGAAGTGGTCCCTTTCACTCTATACTGTCACCCTTTGACCTCCAACTTCCTATAACTCTTAACCACCCCACAATTTTACAATAACAATACTAATGATGTCTCTCAGTTTTGTGTAATTCAGACATGATAAACATAACTTTTAAGGTTGTAACCAAATCGTGGTAACAAAAGCATGAACCTTTTGGTAAGCTATTAAAAATATCCTCTGGGGAAAACTGATTCAATAATTAGAACTGTGGATATAGTCTTGAACCAATTACTCATCTACCTAAATTTACTATCATCTTACATACAAGTTATTTTCATTTATCACAAGGTTCTCAAAAATTTTGCTAAAATACGGGAGTGCTCTTTCCTTGCATTTTCATGATATATACTTATCTCAACATTGTATCAGCAAAAAAAAAAAAAATGAATTTGGTATCACTTGTTTTTATTTTATTCATGAGCAAATAGTCTATTTATAAATGCTGACAAAATGTTTAACAAATTCATCGTAGAATTATTGTCAAAGATACCTAAACTTCACCTCTCTACAATGTTCAGATTTTCACTCATTTTTGAGATTTGGACAGTATTGCTTAACTTTTTTCCACTTCTCATTTATCTTTCTCATCTTTCACTTATTCCAAAATTATTGTAAATATTCTGAGATAAAAAAATGTTTGTTGTTTTATTACTTATTTAATAAATTGTCCCACTATGAAGATTTTTACTTTGATTTAGAATCTTAATTTCCTCTCAAACCAGTTTGTTCTTCACTCTCCAGCCTAACAATAATTATTTTTTTTATTAAAATGATATAAAACAAAGAAATTGAGAGGCTCTTTTTTTCTGCCGCTGTCTTGAAGATTTATGCTTTGTATTCCAGGTAGTCTTGTTTTGTTATATCTTGTTCCATATTTTTATATTTAAACAATCTTACTATTTTTGTTTAAAAAGGGTATGTAGGTTACTGTTATCTTCATATTATTCTTATGTGAGATGCTTTTACATTTGTCTTTAGTTGCAATTCCCTCTTTTGTTCATACTTGACTAATTAGGCTCTGTCTGCAGAAAAGTGGGATGATAAACCAATCCTGGTAAAGTATTTTGAAAGCCATAGGCAGAAATTATTTAAAAAGGCTTTTAGTTCCTTGGCTTAACTCAGCCTTTCCTCTAACTTCTTGTTTGAGGATAGGAATCACATGAGGTGCTTGTTACTGAAATAGATTCCCAGGCTTCTATGTCCCTTCCCCAAAGAGATTCCCTTTCAGTATGTCCTAGAGTCCAGGAGTCTGTATTTGGGGGAAAGTACTTCGTGTGAGTCTTACCTTAAAACAAGACCAAAGAATTTTAACTCTGTGATTTCAACATTCCCTACAAGTTAGAATTTGTTACGATCGCTTCAACAAATTACCACAAACATTATGGCTTAAATCAATGGAAATTTTACACTCACATCTAGAGGCAAAAAGTCCAAAATCAAGGTGTGGGCAAGGCTTCCTCTGAAAACTTTCAGGGAAAATCCTTGCTTACCTCATTTAGCTTATGTTTGCTTCTGGCACTCTTTGCCTGTGATGTCATAACTCCAAACTCTTATCTCCATCTTCACATAACTTCTTCCCTGTGTCTATCAAATTCCCTTCTATTTTATAAGAACCAGTTGTGGAGTTTAGGGCCCATCCTTAATCCAGGATGATTTCTTCTTGAGATCTTTAACTTAATTACATCTGCAAAGACTCTATGTCTATATAAGGTCATGTTCACAGGTTTCAGGGTTTAGGATTGGATTTATCCTTTGGATATATACAATTCAACAGATTGCACCTGTATAAATTGATTATGCCTTATACCATCAATTGAATTACAATAGAGACTCAGGTATACGTAGTTTTAAAACCTGTCCAGATGATCCTAATACTCACTCAGGTTTGTGAAATACTTTCCCAATACCAATTACTTAGTCTCTGCCTCCTACTTAACTCCTTACTCATCTCACTATTACATCCCTGCAGCCCTCAGATTCCTTTGCTTTTCTATCATATCTAGAGTTCTGCACTAGCAGGAGAATTTGCCACTGAGCAATAATAATTCTAACTGCCTCTACAATGCTAACAGCAATGTAGCACTTTAAATTTCTGTCAAGAGTAAACATGAATTCTTCAAGGGAGCAGCATTGATTTCCTGGTTGATTTTATATAGGTATATGTATATATAAAAATATAAACACACATACATATATACCTATATTGTATATGTTACATATACATATTTATATATGTAAATCAGGGTCAGATGAGATAATATATATCTAAATCTAGATATACATGAGATAATTTAAGAAAAATATCAGAATTGTGAATGGATATCAACCACAGAGCTAGGAACAAGGAATCCCATAGCATATTGTTCTTAATAAAAGTCAACATGTATAAGCAATTTGATAAAAATTACTCTTATTAATAATGTGCTAATTTTTAAAATGTAAAAATCAAACCAAAAAAAGTATCCCTGGAAACCTGTTTACTATTTTATGGCACTGAAGAGTCTACTCTTTATGCCTACATGGTGCTACAATTACTAATCTCAGAGTAGGAATCAGAATAAGAAAAATATAATAAAATGTCATATAACATATAGTTTTTAAAATTTCTGTAATTTTTAAAGGTTGTCATTTCAAAGTAAATATGGTTTTATTCTTTTTCTCTTGGAATATGTAGTATTATATGTACACACAAGAAAAAAAAACAAAATTCCTTGATATATAGTCTTAAAATAAATATCAAAATTAATTTACTTGAGATACTCACTTCTCATTCTCATATATTTGCAGTTTTGATATAAACTATCCATCAATTAATTTTTGTTGATTTTATCTGCCACATTTTATTGGGCATTTTAATTTGCTAAAGTTATAACTTTCTCTAATCATTTCTTGAGATAAAAAATCTAAATTCATTGTTTAATTATTAATTTTAGACTTGAATTGAGTGCAGATTTATTTTAGTACTGGGAGGTGATTTTCTCTAATTTACCTTTGTGCTGTTTAACTTCTGAGGGTCCTGGTTTTTTCTGAGATCCATACTTCTGTGGAACTAAAGTGTCACCTGTTCAATGATGACATTACAACCCAAGCATCTAGATTATAGATTCAGCTTTTTTCTACTGTCCTTGCAGGCAAAATTTGACACACACACACACACACACACACACACACACACACACACAGCAGTTATAATTCACTAACTATTCTAATTTTCAAGACCCTTTTCATTTCTTGACTGAAAAATTTATATATTTTTTACATATTCACCTATGTATTAAAATGCTTAGTTGTTAGTTTATCTAGCATTTCTCATTTGTCTGCCATATTGTCAGAACTATTCAATATTTTTTTGTAACTCTTCTCTTAGTCTCATTCTACATATACTCCCTGGGTAGTCTTTTTGACTTCCAAAGCTTTGTTATATTGATAGTAATTATTTCCAAATCTGTCTCTCATGCCTATTTACAACTCCTAAATTTTACTACTTCTATCTTATACCGTGTTGCAGCCATTCTAAAATTTTTGCAGTTTCTCAAACACTTCATATATCCTCATTTGTGGACTTTCATTAATTCCATCTTTCTGAAATATTCTAAAAACACTCCTCTCTCTCCTGTTTATCTGATTTAACTTGAATGTATCATTCATACTGGCTTGCATATTACTTCCTCTGGGATGCAATATCTAAAACAGATGTTTCTGTCATTTTTTTCAATAGCACCTTATATTGCCTGTATCATAGCATTTATCGGGAATTGTTGACGTTACTTTATATTATAAATGCTTTTCTACCATATTGTAATCATCTGAGAAAAAGTTCTGAACATTGTCTTCCCGGTATCTAGCACTTCTCTATTCATTCATTTATTCAGGTGATCTCTGAGACCTAGAACTCTATCTGGTTTAAAGTTCTCAATAAAATATTTTGAATGAATAAAACTTTTAAAGTAATTTTTACTGTATTTTACAGAATAAGAATCTGGGCTTAGAGATGTTAAGCAATTACCCAAGGTCATACATTAATTAATAATAAAGCCAGTGCTTGAACTCAGGTTTGCCTGCCTACAAAGCCTATGTTCTTTACACATGACATTATATGTGATATGTAAAATGAGACTTTATGTAACAGCAGTGAAAGAGCAGAAGAATGAACACAATTTGTGGTACACTGTTCTCTTATTATTATATTAACTCTATTAGATCTTTTGAAGTCTGTTCTATATAAATACCAATTACCAGAAGCCACAACTAGTGTCAGCATCTAGAAATGTTATATATTTTCTCAAAAGATATATTCCTAAAATATGTACTATTTTAAAATGCACTATTTTTCATAACTATAATTATATACATTAGAATAGATAAAAATCAGAATTGGTTTTAAATGGAAGATATAAGCCACAGAAATAATTAACTTTTTATCTTTTCCCAAATTTTTCTATACTATAATTTTGTACAGTATAGGTAAAATATTCTCTTTATAAATGCTGACAAAATGACAAGTGTATTAGTATGATCAGCATGGCATTATGAAAAAAAAAAATTCTTGAATCAGTCAAACTAGTATTCAGATTTTACTCTGACACATTGTTTATGCAGTTTTCCTTAGGCAAGTTCTGCTGTTTTCTACTGCAATTTGGGGTTAGCAATAACAATTGCAGGGCTGTAGTGAAGAATACAGGTAATGAATGTATGTAGCTAGCTTTGTACCTCATAATAAATAATGTTATGTAATGTATTATAGTCTCTTTCAGATTTAGATAACACTTCCATAACCTTGGACCCCTATAATATTCTCACTTTGCCTTTTATTTTAACTTGAATCTTCTGTACATTTACCACATACTTAATCATGAAGGTCAATTTTACATATATAGGATGTGGACTAATGCTTTCAAACAAATCTATGACAACTGAATTTTGAGACTTCAATAATAAGGTACTTAGAAATATTCATTTGAGGGCCAAGGAGGAGAAATAAGTAGGAAGGAAAATTCCTAGGTTGGAGGCAGGAAAGAAACATACACTGGGTCCGAAAACTACCTCACTGGGAAACTTTTCTCTAAGCTTTGTATACTGGATAAATATAAATACTATACTAACCATGATTGCCCTTGAGAGAGAGAGAGAAAATTGCTGTAATTTACATAATGGCATAAATATATAAACTGGTAATAAATTTCAAGTGAAATATGCAATAGATAATTTGAGCCTACTACCTACAACAATTGAAGATTTTTTAATAGTCCATTAATCCATATTAAATATTCTATGAGGTTGAAGTAACTACAGAAATGAAATATAGTTTTCTTGCTGTAATTGTAATGTGATAAAATGTAAACCACCTTGATTCATAAATTTTCTCCTTTTCATACTTAATCAGGTAATATTTATAAGTGTCCTGCAATATGTGTCCCAAGAAAGGTCCAAAGTTAAAACATATTTATGTAAAATCAAGAAAAAAAGATTAAGTGTAATGTTTAAGTCTTTGCCAAATATTGTATAAGAATTCATAATGGTATTTTATCAGAACAAATAACCAGAAACAAATAAAAATATTTAGGCAGTATTTTCAATTTTTAAATGAACACTAATACCGAAGGACAGGGAAAATTTTAAATTTATTTTAAGAATTTTGTCTCTTAGGGGAAAAGATCTATTGCCAGTAGATCTCATTTCTCCATCACCATCAGATACTAGTGACTGTGTACTAAGAAGTTATAGATACAGAGTTTTGTAACATTAGTGAAAAATGAGGGACCCTATAGTATATTTAAAGTTTTTGATGGAACCCTTTCTAAAATGTATTACATATCTGACTACACTATTTTTAATTTATTTTTTAATTATTATTTTATATTAGTTTCAGGTATACAGCACAATGGTTAGCCATTTATGTAATTTATGAAGTGACCTTCTGATTAATCCAGCACCCATCTGGCAGTACACACAACCATTACAATAATATTGACTATATTCCTTATGTTATACTTTAAATCCCCATGACTGTTTTGTAATTACTAATTGTACTTCTTCATCCCAACACCTTTTTCTATAATAATGACTACATTATTAAGCAGAGAAAAGCCCAAAATAATTTTAACATTTCTTTATTTACAAGTTATTTTATTTCTCTGAAATTCAGTTTGCGTGTTTTATTGAAATTCTATGACAATCTCAGGAGTCGTTCAGGTGGTAAACTCAATTTTTTGCTACATTAAATGCTTTCAAGGTGTTATGCATGTCTAGATGATGTTTCTTCTGACTTCTTGATCTTTAGGACTTAAAAGACCTGAGAGATCATGTTCCAAACCAACAATCTATGGCCAGAGAAACAGTGTGATTTACCCAAGGTCACTCTGCTTTGATAACAAAATAGGGATGAAGCGTTAATCACTTCACAGCCTTCCATGTGCACCTTTAATAAATGCATTTGTTCTTTTTAGTGAGTTGACCTATGCTTTCTTAGAGTTCCCAATTTTTCTTTTATTTTATATAATTCGCCTTTTGATCCTATGAACTAATTCAGACAACAAGAGTACTAAGAGAAATGATGTAACTAAATATTAGGTAAAAAATAAATCAGAAATAAAACGCAATTATTTAAGAACACATTATATGTATATCTTTATCTCGTAGTCACTGTAAGGATAAGGTGTATTACTCATTTTCTTAGAGATTGAAGATACACTGTATTTTATATTATTTTATTTATTTTGTAAATTTTTATCTTTGGGAGCTAATTTCCAGATTTTCAGGGAGGGGGGATTGTTTTTTAGATTTGGAATCTAAGAGAAAAAATCTTAAAGGTTACATGAAAAATTTTACAACCAGTAAAATATCTACCAAATCACCGAAGTTTCCAAATGCTTGGAAATATCTTTCCTATTAGATTTATTTTTTTTCTGGTAAAACTTGCAATATTGGTTAATATGTTCCTAAATTTACAGAAGAGAGATTTACAAATGTAAATTAACCTGTTATAGATGCAAAAATATGTAAGATTATTTTTTAAAAATTAGATCTTATTATATCTTAAAGTCTGCATTTAGTTGTTTACCCATTTAAACCATAAATTGTGTTGATACTTTGTTTAAAGTCCCTCATTCATGTTTACTGTACAGGTTTTAAACATTAAATACATTTATCTAAGTAATAAAATATTTTTAGCAACATTCATGTTGATTCTTGAAACATAAAATGAGTTTTTATTATCTTATTGTGTAACAAAAGAAAATTATCTTATAAGTTTTGATTAAATTATGACTTGAGCATTTTCACTTTTATTTTCAGTACATATATGTCAGCAAATTTTGGGAGTTTTATAGATAGCTTCTGATCTAGTCTTATATCTCCACATATCAGTGATTACCTCATTTTTATTTCTTTCTTTGAATCATACTTAGGCTTTAATAAAATTTTTTGGTGTTCAAAGGTTAAATTTATTCTAAAATTTATATCTCAAAACATGACTTTGGTAATTGTGAAATTTAATCTTTATAATTGCATGATAGCAACTAAAGTGATTTTTATTGAGTTGTTTTTCTTTTAACATTCAACTTGTGATATTGGACATCTCTCAAAGGCAAAGTGTGATTTAGCTTTCGTACTTTGGCTCTCTGTATTCAGAAATGGCCTTTCTTTTTTGAATCAGATGCATGTGACTTTGCAGCACTGGAGCACAGAGCCTCATCCAGCTGTTATTCTCTGAGAGGAGGTTCAGCCCCTTGGTGCGGAGAGCCGACATCTCTTCATTTGACTTGCAGTATAATAAATTTGAACAGGTCTTCATCAAATGATTCTCTTGGCTTTCAGTCATTAGAAATTGCTCATTTAAAAGATATTAAAAGTATGTGTATCATATGTCCTCAAGAAGTTACCATCACTATGTGTATTTAATATTTCCTCTGTGCTTTTTGTGGAGGACAGGGGCGAAGTTCTCATCACAATAGCAAATGAAATACAAATTAAGTCAAGCACAGTCAATAATATCTTTCCTATTGGATTTTTTTATATCATCCGCAGAATTCCCAACTTGTGAGCCACTAACTCAATTTATATGCAAAAGTGGAAGGTGCATTAGCAGCAAATGGCACTGCGACTCTGGCAAGTACCAAATGTTCACTGTACTACACTAATTTGATTAGAGGCCTGTTCTCTGTGCTGCTTCAACTCCTTCAGAGGTAGTTTATAAGACAAGCTTGCAGAGCCAAACAAAATAGCTAGAACAAGTGGTGAGAGGGCAGCTGGCACATCAACAGGAATTAGCATTAAGGATAATGGAGCTCAATATCTGTCCCATGGGACTATGATAGAAATTCGTTTTCAGATATTAGGCTGGACGTAGTCTAAGTCTACAAACATGAGATAAAAAGGGGACATTGAAGAAATGAACAATTCTTGCTCCTCTAAATATTTATGAAAAATGTTCTAAAACCCAAGATGGGGCAGTTTATAAATTATTATGAAATTATCCAGATGGTCTCAATTCTGTCACCTTGCTTTTTATGTTTGTGATTTTTTTCCTTATACTCAGTTGTATCATTATGCTAAATTATACCAAATACAGATAAATGAATTATACAGAAATCAATGCATTCTCAGCCATTGATTTCAACGTAATGTATTTTTATTTCACATTCCTCTCCCTTTCTACAACGGTTGTTACTAAAGAATATAAATCATTGCTAATGATAGTGTACAACAATTTCCCAGTATAAATTACACTTATGAGCCAGTGAGGAAAGAGTACACAGTGGGCCCTCATATTGGAGAATGGAGAGAGACTGAATTGAAGATACAGTTATAAATTCTAGGGAATTGATATTGTAGTTCAAAATAATAATTTTCCACAATAATTGTATTACTAGCTATATTATTTTGTGAAATTTCCACAATCACTATTATCCTCTCACTTTACAGTTATTTCACGCTGCATATATTCAGTCAGTCTTTGGTTAGTCATTTCTGAGTGAAAGAGAAATTAAGCTTCAACATCCAAAGTCAAAGATTTTTTTTCTCTTAGTTTAATAGTTGATATTAAATCAGAGGTGAAGCAATATAAAAAAATAATTCTCTCACTGTTTATGGGAAATGTTGATCACTGATTTTTACCATTCCTTTTACAATAACAAAAGAAAACTCAGTATACAAAAGAAAAAAAAACAAGTTTGATATTTAATAAGAAAAAGATTCTTCCCAGATCACTTTTCATTACCTTGCTATTGATGTTTCTTTTCAGATGACGACTGTGGGGACGGGAGCGATGAGGTTGGCTGTGTTCACTCCTGCTTTGATAATCAGTTCCGATGTTCCAGTGGCAGATGTATCCCAGGCCATTGGGCCTGTGATGGTGACAATGACTGTGGAGACTTCAGTGATGAAACCCAAATCAATTGTACCAAAGAAGGTTAGTAATTTTGTGAATCTATAAAATATCATTTTAAATTGATATATAATTGGATTATTTCAGAGTGAATATTATATAAAAATAAATTGCCTATCGGAAACTGTGTAGAATAATTTGTCGATGTCTTTACTTTCATTTTTTCCTTTCCTTTTCTCTGACTTCTCACCTTAATGCCTCCTTATACCTTGCTTGGTGCCTTTTCCTGTGGTCTTTGCTTTCTACTTTCATTAAATGCTTTACTTTTATTAGATGCTTTACTTACTACTCTTTAGACTCCCTCCAACTTCTAAATGGCCAAACTCCACATGCCTCCCCCACCCAAATAAAAGGCCTAATTTTCCTTTTATTTTCACACCAAATTTGTTTTCTCAAGGTTTGAAATGATTCCCTATTAAACGATGACATATTCCAACTGGCAAACATACTTGAATGCAAGCTAAGAGAGAAAAAATATCATGACTATGGCTCTCGGCATATCCATGGGCAGCCAGATCCTGTCATTTGTATGAGATACTTTGCAAAATGCGATCAACCATAGGGCATATCAATAAATTAGAAATTATCACAGAAAAAGATAGTACCGTGTCAAGCATTTTTACATCAGTAACATTTTTAAGTAGAACGTTATTTATTCTTTCATTTATTCCACAAATATTTATTGAGGACTTCTCATATGACAGGTGCTTTGCATGTATCAAAAGGATAGATAAAAGGACGAAAAAACAAGGCCTTGTTCAGAAAAAGGAGAAGGGATTAAAAAGTACAAATTGGTAGTTATACACTAGTCATGGGGATGTAAAGTACAGCATAGGGAATATAGTCAATAATATTGTAATAACTATGTCTCTTGTCAGATGGGTACTAGGCTTTATTGAGGGCACTTTGTAAATTATATATATGTATAACCATTATGTTGTACATCTGAAACTAATATAATATTGGATGTCAACTGTACTTGAAAAAATTAAAATTGGGTATGCATCAATAAACAAAAATTGATTTAAAAATCTAGTATACAAATAAACAATGAAGTGATTTATTTGATGTGGTAAGGTCAGGGGAACCATATGCTGGGTGATCATGAAGAAGGCATTATTTTCAAAGTGTTTTCCAGGGAGATGTATCGATCTTCTGCAAATATTTGACAACCTATAAAATAGAAAGTTTCTACAGTATTTTCTCTGATATGATTTTTTTTTACTTTCCTCTCTCACCCTCTGTCTCTCTGTCACTCTCTCTGTCTCCTCTCTTTATCTCTACCTCATTTGTGTGTCCTTTTCTTTCTCAATTTAGTTAGTACACTAAGCTAGAACATTCTCCTATTATTAATCTGACATGGAAAAAGAAGAGATGTACAAAAATATATGTTTTTATTTTATTTTTATATTTTTGTATATTTGAAACATTTATCTGGTGTGTTCTTGACATTTCATTACTAAATTACACTTTGAATATAAACTCATTTTTTCCCACCTCACAAATGTCAATTTAGACTTCTCATGAGGTGTACATATGTGGCCTGCTGGTACTGCCCCATAATATGCTATGAAAGATAAAGTGCCCCAAAGTTAATTTACTTTCATCTCAGAAATGTGATTGCATCACTCTCTCTTTTATGTCTATTTATCGCTAAGTTAAAATACTCGTTGCACATTAAGAAGTTTTGGAGAGAATGCTTTAGCCTCATGAGTATCCAAAGCAGACAGCACACCCCTTATAGACTCTAGAGTTTTATGAGTTTGAATTATCATAGATCAGTGGCTATTTAATGTTAATGGCCTTCATCTTTAGAACACTTCAACTTAACTAATATATGACTATAAAGTATATACTGTCAATGTGAATACCATGCATTTTTTATATGATTACGGTAATAATACACTAAGGAAATGATCCAGATAATCTAAATGATTCTTGGACACATTTCAAGTGAGGGATGAGAATAATTTTCTGAACTAATTTATATTTATTAGATTATAAATCATACTAGGATATCCTAATCAAATATTATACTTGGTAAATACAAGTTATATAATTGAAGAAAGTAAAATTTTGGGATGACTTTGGTGCAAGACAGTCCAGAGTATTTTGAAAGGCATTTAAATACTTCTGTCCATCATTATTTTGATTATGTATTTCGACATAAAATTTGTAAAATAACCATTACACAGAGTTGTTAAGGCTGATTTGAAAAGTCATTTTGTACATGCAGAGTTTGTGAGATCATTTCCAACGTAAAGTAGAATTTTGATGCTATTAATCATGTCATTCAGTCAAAAAACATGGTGCAGTAGAAAGAGCAGGGCATTCTGGCTTGAGTTTCAAGACTGGCTGTCAAAACTAATCAGATCCACCATATAATTGCTCAGCACTTTACTTTACACTGGCTGAGTAAGCAGAGCATATGATGTATTTTCTCTCACTCAAACTGTTTTCCAAAAGGGTAAAACTACTCTCGAATTATGGCTTAATAGTAAAGGAACAGGAGAAACCAGCGAATAGAATATTCCATATATAATCTCCATTTCATAAAATTTCTGAATTGAAGTTCAATTCATATTCTTTCTGAAACCACTTTTAAAAAATAATTTTATAGTGATCATCACTTTTTTCATCATCTATATGATTAATATACAGAAAAAGTGCTAATGGATAGGTCCTTCCTAGATTAATGTATATTCATCTCTTCACCTCTTAATATTGTTCCACTATTTCCTCTCACTTCCATACTCCCTTACTAGGCGAAAAATACACAATATCTTTAGAGAGTGCTATATTTTCATAGTCACCATTTCGTACACATGCACATACTTACACACACACACACACACACACACACACACACACACACACCCCATAGTGGAATAGAAAGACAATCCACAGAAAATTGTTTCATTCCTTATTTCAATGCCTGCTTATCATAATTTAGTTCTGGTTTCTTTTTGTTTCTGAATCCTTTGATTAGTATGTATTTCTCTGGTGACCCTTTTGTAAAGCTACTTGGGTAAATAGATTTTCCAAGTAGAAAAATAAGTGAGTCTTATTTGATATGACAGAAATTCCTCAAAAATTTGGTGTAATGAAACTTCCTTCAGAGCCTCGGGCTTGACCATTTATTAAAGTATTAACAGGTTATGTAAAAAGATTAATTTACCTGTAGGGACTTCAAGAATAAAGTTAAAACAAGAGTTTAGTCTTTTCTTACGAGTCTTTAACTCTAAGGCTGGAATATTAAAAAAAAAAAAAAAAAAAAAAAGATTCTGGACACATACCATATCTATAAAATACAATTACATAAAACTAATCTTATCTCATTGTTGACAGTTTAATTCATTGGAATTATGTAAACTTTAATTCTTATACTATTTTGGGAAATAGTCTCAACCATATTTCATCCAAGAAATAAGGCCTTTCTAAAGTGAACATATAAAAATTGTTTGGTATTTTTAGACAACTATTTACCACCACTCCCTGGTCAATTTCCATTCAGAAATTGTTGTAAAAATGTATACTGAATAATTTCAGTGTGGACTTAATGGAGTAGAGCATAAGTTTTCCCTAGAATAGATTTCACCTACATTTTGTAATTTATCCTAAACACAAATATCCCTCAAAAAATTAGATTTTTATTTAAATCAAAAGGGCATCTGACCTTGATTTATGGTCATTGTTATTTAATGCCTTTTATTTGGCTGTCTGAAAAGGAAAAGTTTACTGCCTACCAAGTTTACTGCATACCAAGTGTATAAGCTGGGTAATGCTAAAACATATGTGATCTCTTATTTATATCACAAGTTCAAATTAAATGCAGTATAAAAAATTAATTATGCATTGACCTTCCATTTTGATTTATTATCAATAATTTTTAACAAGTTCCCAAATCCATTAGGTAGTTAAATGTACAAATGCTCATATTCTTTGTCATATTTGCTGTTTAACTTTGCTTCTGCTTTGGAAACTTACACTTTTGGTGTTTGTCCTCATCCACTCAACATGCATTAATTTATTTATTCACCTCACTATTTCCTTGTTCCCAAATTTAAGAAAGAAATGAATAATTTTATCTTATCTTTGTAGTTTCATAGTCAAGTACAATATTTGATGCATAATGAATGCTCAGTAAATAATTATTGAGTAAAAGAGTCTCTCTTGACCAACAAATTGATTCTATTCATGGAATCCAACCCTCATTTGTTTTGTTTTACTTATCTAATAATTTTACTTTTTTGTCTCCTCATTTTACCCACACATCCTAGAGTTTATTTTCACGATGATGTATAAGACTAGGTACACTGATCTAGTCATGTGCATTTCCTTAATACAATGTAATTGTTTTCATTTATCTATTAACTATTTGCAATTTCAGATCAGGATGTCTCTCTTATCTTTTATTATTTTCGATATTGGTTTAAGTCTTTTCTGCCCAACAGATACTAAATTCTAGAAATTGAGAAAAAATTTAAACTTTTTAAATCTATTATTTAACAGCAAGTGTCAGTGAGTACGATCTATTAGTGATAATATTGAGGAAAAAATGGGGTGTTAACATATGTTGGAGACTCACTGTTTGCCAGGTACTTTATATTTGTTATTCCATTTAATCCTCACAATAAGAATTAGTGTTAAAAAACTTGCCTAGGATTACACAGTTGGAGTTTCAAACTAAGATTGTCTGCTCTTTATTTCTATATCCAGCTCTCTGCTTCTGTAGTTATGAAGTATAACTTAACTCTTTTTTTCCTTAACTTTCTTTGAATTAACATTTATATGATTTCTAAATAATTACTAACTTGTTCTGAATTGCATATCAAGTTTCCTTTAAAATGAGAAAAGATTTTTTCTGCTTATTACAGGTAATTAATATAATTTCCCAAAGGACACTAGAAGGGACCTGGGCCATTACATTAAATAATCACAGTACTTCTGTCTGTTTCTTTTCTTCTTTCCATTTTTATTTCCCTTCCACAATTCTCTTTGAAGAAGTGGATTCTGGAACTTTTTCATTGGAATAGCTGTGGACATTTTCACACAGAAAATTTCTTCAGTCACTCAAATAATATATTTGTCCACCATAAAAGTTTTACCTCATAGACTCAGAAAATTTAGAAAAACTGAAAAAAAAAGTCACTTAGTTTAGTTATTTTATTGTGCAGATGAGTAAAAGGTCTCAGCTAGATAAAAATATTATGTAAGAAAATATGTAACAAAAACATTGTGCTGCTTCCTGGAAGGAGCTGATAATGTTCTGTGTTAGAGGTGTTGAAACTGAGACCATTGATCCAAAAAGACATCTTCAGGAGGGATCTTGAATTCAAATTATTATTCCAAGTTCTCTGTGGAAAATCCAGTAAAGTTTGACAGTTTTGTCACTCAAAAAGAGACAATATCCTACTTAGAGAGGTTGAATCCACTTGGAGAAGTGCAGGTATCAAAACATGAGTAGTATTGAAGACTTGGGTTACACATTTAAGCGTGGAGAGAATAGAAATTAAAACCATTAATTTGTTGATTTCCAGTCTATGTCATATCTTGTCTCAGCTGAACCATTATGTTTTTAGCAGCACAGTTTAACCCCAACCACATAGGAAACAAGATAACAATAAATACTGTACATTGTCAGACTTAGTCATTTGTTTTATTTTTCTTTTGTAAAAATATTCTGAAGATACTTTCAATTCATATTTGCTAAAGCACATGATAAAAAAAACTGCTATTATTTCTCAGTCACTCAAATTTATTGAGAATAAACTATTGGCTTTGAATTTGGGGAAATTAGCAAATTACCTTATAGACTCAGCAAAATAATATAATCTTCTGCCCCAGTTTTTTAAACTATTCTCTTTTAATAAAAATATAGATTGTTTTCTAATAAAACATAATTTAAAGCACATTTAAACTCCATCTAGTTTTAGAGGAGTATAATATCTGTTTTCAATGAGATACAAATCATCTGGCTTAATTTGATCCTCTTACTTATTGATTTATTTTCCTCAGGAAATGTTAATACTTAGATATCAAAACAATGTTAATTACTAATGGAATTTATGTACAGGAAAACTCTTTTTGTTTTCCAGGACAAAATAGCTCCTTAAAGATCATTTTAACCTTAATACTGCAAACAGCTTTTATGTTCCGAGCAAAGAAAACTAAAGGCTTTTGAATCAATTAATAACAAAGCCATTTTTGAGAACCTATGTTTCTGGCAAGGTGACTATTGGGAAAATTAAAAGGAACCAGATAAATATAATTACAATATTTTAAAATGAAATATTAGAAAATAGCTCATAAGAGAGAAAAAAAGGCCAGTTCTCATCTTTACTATACAGAAAATTAGTAATAGGTTCACATTTAATCTTAGATAAATGTAGCTTTTCTATTAAGACAATAATTATGCACTTTGAGCCTAAACAGAGTAACGTCTTGTTTTTGAAAGATATACTTAATAACTAAAGTTGATAGGTAACAAATATACCTAATGTTAATGAAAAACCTCCTGTTTCCTGCTCTTTTAATAAAACTGAAAAATAATGGCACAAGTGAATTAATTTTTATAGACTTTAAAATCTGTTTCTTCATTCTCAAGTTATGGTTAATGATCAGTGAAATGGTAGGCCTACAGGAATTCAGCAGAAAATAAACAAATGAACAAACAGAAAAGGACAAAAGGCATGGATAATCTATAAAGTTATAAAATTACTTATCAATAATTGAAAAGTTACCATGGTTTTGTGAGAGTAAAGAAATAAGCAATAAGATAAAACTTTCATTTTTCCTGTAGAACTAGTTATCTTCTTTCAAAGCCTATATGAATTATTAGCTTTCTTTTCCTTGTTTATGCAAAGCATCACCTAAATTTTCACTTAGATATTATAATCCTGCAATGGAATGAACAGATTCATTCACTTTTTGTTAAGTAATTCATTTTAGTTTTTGGTTGAAATTTGTGTACCATGGGCTTCCTAAGAAAAATGAATTATCATTATCTGCATCCCAAATTTTTTCATGAATAACATTGGTGGAAATGTTAAACTACCACAACTTTCCTGGCATGAAATATTCACTAGTTTCAGAACCTCTCAATACAGCATGTTATTACTATTGATATGTATGCTCTTGCATGGGATGTTCTGTGAATTATAAATTCAATTTAGTACATTTTAGAATAGGATTTGGAAGATCTTTCTGTAATGAGTCAGATAGTAAATATATTAGGTTTTGCCTGTTACAACTACCCAACTCCATGATTTTAGCACACACAACATACACTATATGTCTACAAATGATTATGACTATGGTCCAAAATTTTTTATTTACAAAAATAGTAGTGGACCAGAATTGATATGCAGGTCATAGCTTGCTGACCTCTTATTTTAAAAACAGAGACACATTTTGAAGGAGTTATAACCCCGAATAATGCTAGATGCCCTTGTTTCTACTATTATGATACAAAGTTAAAAAATAATGGGGAGAAAAAAATCCAATGAAAGAAGAAATAAACCATTCATAATTTTTAAATAATGTTCTCTGGCTCTCCCTCAAGTATACACCTTAATGTATATGCTTATACATACTCTTTCTGTATAATAATGTCCTATATTATTTTAGAATATCAAATTAAATAATGTCATTTTTTCTTAACTTTTTTTTCAGTAAATATTTGAGGCCTACTGTGAGCTAAGCATATTGATAAGACAAGAAATAAATTTCAAATGTGAAATAGCCACATTGCAGTCTGTTTTACTTAATATTTGATATCTAACATATCTGTTAAGGTGATTGCTTAATCAATTTGAACAGTGAAAAGAAAACAGACTTCTCAATTTTAACCAATTCAACAGATTAATACATTCTGTTCACTCGTATTTAAATAATATAGAAGTTCATTCCCATGCTACATTAAATTCTAAATGAAATGTTCATGGTGACATCAAAACTTAAATTTTTAATAAACTAAAAACAATGTTTTATTGGTTTTATATTTTTCACTTCAATGCTTTAACTTATTGGGGATATTTAGCATGATGAACTGAAACTTCTGTTTCAGTATATAATTTGAGTGTCTATACATCTATGTGTTTTTAACACTAAAAACATTTGTGTGTTAATACAATTTAATTTGTGCTTAGGTATCCACATATTCTTTTCCATTTCCTCCTACTCATTTTTTTTAACTGACCCAGATAGTAAACATTAAAGATTTTGAAACCTTGTATTTTTTTTTTTATTATGAAATTTGCCATTAAATCCCATGCACTAATAACTGGTTTTGATAATTCCATCCAACTTCTTGTCAGGATGATCTCAAAGAGAAAAAAATAATTTGTTGGAATAGGTAGTAAAATGCAAAAAAAAAAAAAAAAAAAAAAAATGCCCTGGAATTGTGTTGCAGTGGGAGGGAAGGATGGGGCAATGATGACATGTGAGCAGTCATCAAGGTCCAAGGCAATGAGGACAAGTTAATTTAAGAGGGAAGCCCCAGGCTTAACTTCATTGTTAATTCACAGTAGAGACTGCCGTGTCATTAGGCAGGTAGCGGCCCCTGGAAGAATCCAACCCACAGTACTGTGTACCCCCACAGACCCCAGTACGGACTCTAGTCAGGCAGCTCAAAAACTAGGATGTAGGTTTTAATAAGCAGTACTCTTCTAAAAATTTCTAAAAGAGGAATAGACTAACTTCCTCCAGTGAATGTTAAGGGTCTCCTCAGACAGAAGCAGATCGGGTTATGTCCATACCCTATAGATAAATGAAATAACTATTGCTATGCTGCCAAGCCAATTCTCAGTAATTCCAAGCAGGAGCAGAATATCTAGGAATCTGGAAAAAAACAGCCACCATAGGTTCAAGAATTATCAATACATAGTGAGTGATTCATTGAAAAGCTAGGGACCGAGCAAGGACTGACAATCGGTGATTATAGGAAATACAGAAAGCTTAGAACACATACAATGCCTAGTGCTTTTTTCACTTTTTAAAGCATTTCATGATGAATGATGAGTTCAACTCTATTAAAATAATAAGAAAGCAAGTTTATTTTTCCCCAGATTGGTCCCACAATTTAAATAATTCATTGGATTAGCAACACCATTATTAGCTATTTTCTCAGGAGGGCTTTAACATTTCTTATACAACGAAATGTGTTCTGAATATTTAAAAAAAAACAGCATAAATATAATTTTTACAATCTTGACTTTCACATTTTTTTTAACTTTAGGAAGAAAAAAAGTTTTTTTTTTTCTGTCTCTGTGAAGTTGCTAGTCTTTTAACTGCAAATATTTAGTCACACTGAATTCATTTAAATATTGAGATAGATTCCACCACTGGTTGCCATATTGCCTCCAGGGCTCTCCATTTATTTATTTATTAGAATCCCTAAATTGTATAGTTGGTTTAAATAGCTTCAGGGCAAAAATACAATAAAATTGCATTAGTTTAAAATATAACCAGCATCAGCAACATGAAAACATAACAGTAAAACAGCATGAGTATATACACATAAACATAATCATCATTTTAACACTCCATTGGGACAAGCCATATTACAAAGATAGACTGTGAGCCAAACCCTGAAGCTTAAGCAACTGGGGCTATGAGGAACCACACAGGCCCAGAACTTAGGTTGGAATAGTCATTACAGGTTCCTCAGAGGAATGTAGCTCATCATCTAGGGGATAATTAGCAGCTGTTAAGGGAAGCTGATTTTATTTGGCAAGGTTAAGAGGAAATAAAACTCCATGATGCTTTTTTGTATTCTGGCAGAATAGGACATTTTTAAACATCAACACATACTCAAACCTAACGCACATTAAGAAATAGGTTTGGAGTATTTTTAATTTATTATGAGGGGTTGGGATGAAAAATGGGAAGGTAATAAGGTAAGGGATATAAAAAATGTGTGTGTGTGTGTGTGTGTGTGTGTGTGTGTGTGTGTGTAAAATAGTCTACCTGACTTTTGTATAAACTTTAAGTGTTCAAGCAAATGAAATAAATAGATGCATATATCTAACTTCTTATAAATCGATGTATGTATATAACCCCTTGTAAATGTAACTCCTTGTAACAATTGGAGATTTTTCCCTTTCTATTTATTGTCTGAATGCTTCCAAAATGATCTATATCAACTGCATATCTGAGCATATCAGAATCTAGCTGAAGGCCTTTCTGGATTCCCAGTTGCCTTTAGTGTTAAGTCCAAACCATTTAGCATAGCATACAAGGCCACTCTAGGTCTAGCCATTACCTACCTTTCTAGTTTTCTTTTTCTCCCCTCTTCCCATTTACACTACAAAAAATTTTATGAACAATGGTGTCTTTGTTCAGAATATCTTTTGTTCCATTCCACTTTTCTTTCTGACTCAATTTTGACTCAGAATTCTCTTATGATTTTCCGTCAGAAGAATTCCTCATTTGAAATTTGCATGTTCAAGTTGTTTTTTTTTTTTTCTATTCATGTTGTCATGGTGCTCTCTTCTACCAAAGCACTTATGACATTGCTTTGTAACTGCATACATCGCCTACTTCCCTGTATACCCGCTATTTTATGAACTTTTCAAAGACAAACACTAAGCCTTTTATTTTTCGACTGGACTCCAGCAAAAACTATTTGCCTGGTCGTCCTACTCCACTCAAGCATCATAATATTTTTTTTACACAGCAGCCATGGAGAAATTTTTAATAATGTGGATTATATCATCATCACACCTCTGTTTCAAAATTTCCAATAGAAAGATATCTGTTGAACTTATCTTACCATAGGTGTGATAAAGCTCTATAAGATCCAGCCCCTGCCTACTCTCGAATCTCATTTCACTCACACACCTCCATTTACCTTATCTTGTTCTGTAAAAAGCAGACTATTTCCTTCTACAGAGTCTTTGTATTTGTTATTCCCTCTGCCTTCTATGTTCTTTACCCTAACTTTATGGCTGGCTTTTTTTCTTCATCTTGGTCTCATTTAAAATATTGCCTTTTCAGAGACTTCTCAAATCACCCTTGTTAATATATCCCCCATACTCAAGTCACTCCTTATGGTAGTCATCATAGATGTTCACAAAATATTTTCATTTCTTCCCTTTTCTTGGTGCACAATAAGATTGGGCTTCCTAAAAATTTGTGCTTGTGTGGAACCAACATAATGGGGACTCACCCAGTGTGACTAGCTTTGGCCAATGGCTTGCGATCAGAAGTGATATATTTTTCTTTCTCTATAGCAGGGGTCCCAAAACCCTGGGTGGTGGACCTGTACCGGTCTGTGGCCTGTTAGGAATCGGGTCAGACAGCAGGAGGCGAGCGTGGGTTGAGCAAGCAAAGCTTCCTTTATATTTGCAGCTGCTCCCCTGCACTAGCATCACTGCCTTGGCTCCACCTCAGATCATCAGGCATTATTCGATTCTCATAAGAGCAACAATCCCCCGTGCCAAAAAGGTTGGGGACCGCTGCTCTATAGTATTCCTCTGATTCATTTCTATAACACTTACTACTTTCTGGACTAATCTAGTTTATGTATAATTATGTATTAAATGCCTACATGCTCCTTTCTCCCTCATGAAAGTTCTGTGAGAACAGTAAAGTTACTCTCTTATCCACTGTTCTATCACAGTACTTAGAAAAAGGCCTGGCACATTGCAATAAATATATGTTTAAAGAGCAGATGAAGGAATCATTAAGTCCAATATACTCATTTTAAAGATGATAAAACTAATTTAGTATCTCCCTGACACTAACTAGTGTAATCATGGCTAATGTTACTCAGCTTTTCCGATTTCTTAGATCTTTCTTCTCTCTGGTTGACAACCAGTTGAAGAAACAAGCCCGGGGGGCAGACTGCATCACTCAGCTTACAATTTATTGATCTCTTTTCATAAAAGACCAAATTTTACCATTACCTTACAATAGAATAAAATAAATATTAAATTTTATTAGAAAAGAAATAGGTTAAATAGTACTACGTTAAATATAAAAAATGAGTTTATAGATACTTTTGATTATTATTTGAACTAATTATTATTATTTTTTTCATTCTGGTTGCTTATGGCACCCATTAATAGGTAGTATACCAGCCCACACACTTTTAGATATAGTCAGCTCAAGAAGAAAAAAAAGAAAGAAAAAGAAAAGCCTTAGGGAAATATCACATTTATATTTAAAATTATAAGGTATATGTTTATTTAAATACAAAAATAAATAAGTAGATTCATTTATGAAGCACAAATAAACCAAACAACATTAAGCAAAACAAAACAAAACAAAACAAAACAAAAACACAAATGAAATTAAAAAAAAAAAAACTCAGGCAATAACAATATACTCTCTCCTTTCATAGATACTGCTTTTACTTGTGTGACCACAACTTATTTTTCAGCTGTAAATAACACTGAGCCTAAAAAGAACTAGAACTCTAGATAAAGTTGTCATGCTGCTTGATCAGGGGAAACAGTTTCTCCCAAAGCAACAATTTGTCTTTTGCAAATTTCATTTTGAATAAAGTTAATCTATCTAGATTTCTAAGTTTACATAATCTTCTTGAGAATTTTTCATTATGTCATTGAGTTAATGGTTGAGAAACATCATTTAAAAAAACTAGATTTTTGAAATGAAATTCAAAATGTGTATAAAAGAGTTAAAATACTACTCTTCTAATAATTAGTTAAACATGGACTTTCTTCCATCATTGCTGACATTTTTGAGGCAACATAGTTCCTGAGGAAATAAAAGATGGGCAGAAGAATGGAAATATGGTGTTGAATTTGGTATATACTATTTAATTTTATTTTAGCTAACAAAGTTTTTCCCAAATTAGATTATTTTAAATGTACAATATGTTATTTATTTTCAAAATTTGCTTGCATAGCACTATTCTGTTTATTTACCTGACCCTCTGATCATTTCCAGAAATAATCTAAGCTGTAACCTGGAAATATTAAAAGTTATAAAGAGAAAGGACATAAACAAAAGCGGGATATGGATTAGTAATGTAAATTAATCAGTGGGTGAGAGGTTGGTATGAACATATACATATCATGAAAAATGACCCACATATCTGGCTCTAAATTCTAATAAGCTATTGCAAAGAAAGAAACAATGAATTTGAGGATTATTCACAAGTATCTATTAAGAAGACTCATAAAGAAGTAAAATTCATTTGTAGAAAAGAGTAAAATTAGTATTTCTAATGAAGCAAGAATGAAATAAAAATTTTCCTACAGCTTCCCAGAAGAATATTCAAAACAAAAGAAAATGTAGTTAGTAATTGCCTTACTGTCCAACTTCATCAGGGGGGAAAAAAATGTGCTAAGGAAAAAAACAGCAGAAATGAGTATCTTTTTTCTCTCCATTATAATGGGGAGCTGTTACCAATTTATTCTAGCTCCATGTTAAGTAGGTAGCTGCTTCTATTCTTCAATGATGATAGACTGAGAATCTTCTTACTTTTCAAGGTACTGGATATTCTAGATTAAAGAAAAATTCAGATTTTTAAAAGGTTAATAGTGTATTTGCCAAATTAAACATACTAAGAGACAGTCGATATATGAACTACCAGTCTTCAACTCTTATTTAGAGAATGTAGAAAAATCAATAGACTATAGCTTTCATTATTAAGTATTTGGAATCACTGAGCGACAATTACCTAAAGTACTTTTTTTTATATGTTATTGGTTGAGCTCATTCTACAAGTTATAATATTTAGCTGAGCCAAGGTTTGTTTTGTTTTGTTTTCAAGGAAGAGTAAATAGTAGGAAAAGAACCAAAGGCCATTTCACTGCTGCATGGAAGTTGGCTTCTTCAGTAAAGAATTAGAGAGCTGAATGAGGCTTGGAACTCCAATTGATTTCTCTACTTTTTCCTGAATACCAAAAACATGTAGGATTTTCAAGTTATCTTTAAAAAGATATTAGGCCTGAAGACTTCACAATATCTTATTTATAAAGCCAGCTCCATCATGCTTTACTACTGTAGTGGTTAAGATGTAGTGCTAAATAAGCCATTCTGAGAATACTAAATTAAATATGGTGGGAAGTCGCTAAACCACTTTCCATATATATCTTCTGAATGTGCAGAGATTATACCATATTTATAGATTGTGTGTATGCATGCATTTTGTTTAATCAAGAAGACTGTATATATACAGTCACACTGATTTAGATGAATGGAAAAGAAGAAACAGAAAGTCTCTGGCTTTGCAAGAGACTTCAAAGCCAGCCTAAACACAGTGACTTCTCTGTAAATTGAGTGTAATTATTATAAGTTTTCTTAGCAGTGATTACTTTTGAAAATTAGCCTGATAGGTTTTCTGAGAATTGGAACTCCTGTTTTCTACCAACAGATTTACTCTTGCTTCTTCTTGCCCCTACCCTTTGGTTATTTGTTTATTTATCATTACTACTCTAGATATACTTGGGAAGTAGAGTCAAATCAATTCTGAGCATCTTTATAATATTGTATCGCCTGACATATTATAGTTGCTGAATGTCTTTAAGTAAATTAAAAAATCAGAAACAACTATTTAAATATTAAAAAATAACAGCAACAATAAAATTTTGTAGTTACAATAATAATTTACAGATATACAATTTATTCCTCGCAACAACCCTGCAGATTCTTTACATTCCAGGTAATCAGATTTTAGAAGATTAAGTAGCTGCCTTAGTTATATAATTGTTATGATTAGCTTTGACCTTAAATGAATTTAATCTTAACTCATAACCACATGATACCTACCAAACCAGCTCATAAAGTATTGAGTAGCTCATATGAACCTGTTTCAAATTTATCATAAGGACATAGATTAATTTCCGTTACATGTATAATACAGATTAATTGCTGAATATAGCTATATAAGATAATAAAATTGTTACATCAAAACTTTGGTGTGACAATGAGATACCATCTCACACCTGGTAGAATAGCTATAATCAACAGAACAAGTAATAACAAATGTTGGAGAGGATGTGGAGAAAAAGGAATTCTCATATACTGCTGGTGGGATAGCAAATTGGTACAGCCACTATGGAAAACAATATGGAGTTTCCTCAAAAAATTAAGAATCAATCTACCATATGATCCAGCAATCTCTCTACTGGGTATTTACCCCAAAGACTTGAAAGCCCATATCCAAAAAGATATTTGCACACTGATGTTCATAGTGGCACTATTCACAATGGCCAGGACATGTAGGCAAACGAAATGTCCTATGATAAAGAAGCAGTGGTACATATGTATAATGGAATATTTGTCATAAGAAGAGATGAAATATTGCCATTTGCAACAACATAAATGGACCTCGAGATTATCATGCTAGGCAAAATAACCCAAATAGAAAAAGTTGAAAATCACATGATATCACTTATATGTGGGATATAAATCTAAAAGCAACAAATGAACAGGACAAACAAATGGAGACTCAGGGACATGGACAATGGACTAGTGGTTACCAGAGGGTAGGGGGTGGGGGTAGAGAAAAGAGGTAGACCAGGTCAAACGGGGTCAAATATAGGGGAGTTGGGGGAGGGTGAAGTGAGTAAATAAAGGGGATCAAATATACAGTAGCTGAAGGAAACTGGACTCTGAGTGGTAATCACACAATAGAATATATAGATGTCAAATTATAATGTACTCCTGAAAATTATATAATTGTATTAACCAATGTTATCCCAATAAACTTAAAAATTTTTTTTTTTAAATTTTAGTGTGAAAAATACATATGAAAATATTTTAAAACAGTATTTGGAGATGTTGGTTACTATAATTCATAATATTATATACTGCTATTATAATAAAATTTCATATACTGCTGATTACTGTCCAATTATTAAATTGTTGCATTGCAAAATATCTAGGTCCTCCAATTTTTTATTTTCTTATTCTTGAATATGCTTACCTGAATATTTTAGCCTATATTTTTAGTTATCAGGTTTTGAAGAATAGAGTTATCAATACTGTGTAAATTATTAATTGATAAATTGAATTTGACTGTATAATGCCTCATTTAAATCTTATGTGTGTGTATCTGCTGATTCTAGATTTGAAATCTTACTTCTAAAGAATTTGTGTTTATTATAGGCATTTTTGTTTATTTTTCAAAAATTTGGATGCTCTTCTAAGATTTTGTTAGTCAAAAAGTACTTATTATTTGGTTAGTTAGCTTGTAAGCATCTGAAAGAAATTATCTAGATAAATGTCAAAAGAGCATCCCAAATCAACATTTACAGAGAATGTGAAACCTCTTGCTGTGCCATAGAGAGAAGTCCTTCAAAGATCTCATTCTCAACACACTAATTAAAATCACAACAGAATATTTACACATTATCTTAATTGCTCTTTCCCTTTTTTCTAATATATATATTATTTTCAGAAATTCTATGGGAGGCAAGAAATATCATTCTCTAATTATTAGTGTTTCTAAAATAAATTTGAAAATATAAGATAATATTATAGCTATTAAAAAACTAAGGTAAATATACATTCTCTCTGCTCTCATAATAATATCTAAAGAAAGGAAAAAATGAAAAAAGTTATCGAGTACAATCATAATTTTTTTTCCTGTCTTCTCTCTGCTTCTCTCTCCCTCATTTCTATTTAAGAGATCCGTTCTCCTGTTGGTTGTAATGTGAATGAATTTCAATGCCATCCTGATGGAAATTGCATTCCTAATCTGTGGCGCTGCGATGGGGAAAAAGATTGTGAAGATGGTAGTGATGAAAAAGGCTGCAATGGTACCTTACGAATGTGTGATCACAAAACCAAGTTTTCCTGTAGGAGTACAGGTAAGCAGAACATTGAATTTGGCTTTCACCTTGGGCTTCTTGGATGTAGAATTCTTTCAATCTATCCTCAATCTATATCTCACCTTTGTAAAAAAGAATTTTTATATTTGTACCATATTTTCTCACATTTTATATGTAATAATAATAGCTAACATTTATTGAGAACTGTTTATGGGCTTGTCAAAGTTCTAATATTGTTCTCTATGTGAGGTTATTTCATTATGACAATTTACAATCTGAAAACTGAGGCTAAAAGGATTTTTTAACTTGCTCAAGTTAAAAAAAAAGAAAAAGGTCAAAAGAAGTTTTAACTTGCTGATTCACAGAGCCAGCAGTACAGAATTGGGATTTGAAACCAGGCAATCTAGATTCAGAGCCTAGAATTTTAGAATCCAGTAAGAGATTGTACTAACCCCACTAAGAGCATTGTCCTTCCCATAAATAAGTCTTCACCATAGAATTTAATGTAGATGACTAAAATGGAAAGACAATAATGTGTATTTATTGTCAACAAGTTTTCAAAATTTTATTGTGCTGTTGCTAGATTTCATTAGAATGAAGTTGATGTCATTCAAACCTTTGACTTAGTTTGAAAGTTACTGTGGCTTTTATTTATTTTTTATAGAGATATTCTATTATGACTTTTACATTTTATTTTTTCTATGTACAGTAGGCATCACCTGACATGATAAACTAACCAATTTATTTCCCTCACTTGACAAGATTATGAGTTGAAGATTAAGGAAAAAATAAATTACAATTAACTTGTGATATAATTAGTGAAATGGTTAGCATGATCCAAATAATGCATAAAAATAATTTCTGCAGATTTCAGGATATATTCTTGAATCATCTCTGCAATTTTTTAAAATGTGAAATTGTTTTTGAACTGCCTAACTATGAACTTGTAATGATTGATTTTGCTCGCTATTAAGTATTTCAAGCAAAAGGTAAAGTTGAAAAGTTCTCACAGCTGTAATTAAGCAAACACTCCAAAAACCACATGGCCCATGGGCGTTTAAAGGTATAGAAAAGAACTGTGCTTCTTTTCTTAAACAGATTTCCTGATTGCAACTAAGCCCTCAAATAAGAACTAAAGAAATAAATATAAGCAACATGGGCATAGATAAATAAATATGCTTGAGACCTATTTCTAGTTAGAGAGTTTTATTTACAAAATAAATATTCTTTCAACACTATTTTCACAATTATGTGACTTTTCAATTGTTAAATGAAGAGTCTTAGTTTTGGGGTTATTGCTTAAAAGAATGTGACTTTAAGTTTAGAAATCTTTTGGGAACATATTATATTAATTGAGAAGTAATAGATGAATAACCTGTTTAGTGAATACAACATTTACTAAATAAACAATTTTTTATTTACTAGGTTCATTCTGATTCAAAAGAGGCAATTATTTGACTCAGGTTAACATTATTCTAAACATACATAATGCATATTTTCCCTATGTTGCTTCTGACATTTGCTAATGTTGAAATATATCAAACTGTCTAACAGGTATGAATAAGGAACTGGCAAGATATAGTAAAAGCAAAATATAAATCGACATTGAAAATTCTGAGGTAAAATTAACTGGATATACTATCAAGATTTAGCAAAAATAGGGGTGAAACAAAACGAGGTGAAAATTTCTTTATAAAGAAGTTAAAAATAATTTCATGAAGTTTTAAAAGCTATTTTAGTAAAAAATGGTTTGAACTTTCTATGACAGAAAATATGTGGAGAAAACATATACATAATAAATAACAGAGTTAAAGGCAATAGAAAATTTCAAATGTTCGTAATTTATCTTATTTGTGTGTATTGATATTTTGCAAAGAATTCATGAAATAGCTTCCTCTGAGTATGGTTTAACTTAAAATATATTTAAAATATAATGAGATATAGAATATCGTAGACAGATAATACAGAATAAACTGGGAAATATATTTGCAACACTGATCACAAATAATTAGATGCCCTAATCCATAAAAGCACTTTGGTATCATTTTTAAAAAGAACAACAATACATATAAAAGTAGAAAAAGGATATGGAAAAATAAATATAAAAATCAACAGTAGATTAGATGAAGGAGAAGATCGAATCAGTGATTTAGAAGACAAGGTAGCAGAAAACACCCAATCAGAAGAGCAACAAGAAAAAAGAATGAGGATGATTTAAGGGGCCTCTGGGACAACATCAGGCATAGCAACATTCACATCATAGCGATACCGGAAAGAGAATAGAGAGAGCAAGGAATTGAAAATCTCTTTGAAGAAATAACTATAGAAAACTTTCCTAGGTGAAGGAAATAAACACACAAGCCCAGGAAGCACAGAGAGTCCCAAACAAGATGAACCCAAAGAGACACATCATAATTAAAATGCCAAAAGTTAAAAACAGAGAATCTTAAAAGCAGCAAGGGACAATCAGTTAGTTACCTACAAGTAAGCTCCTATAAGACTGTCGGCTGATTTCTCAACAGTAATTTTGCAGAGCAGAAGGAATAGGCATGAAACATTCAGTTATAAAAAATAGACCTATATCCAAGATGACTCTACCCAGCAAAGCTACATTTAGAATTGAAGGATAAAGTGCTTCCTAGACCAAAAAAATAAAGGCTCAAGATGTTCATCAACACCAAACCAGTATTATAAGAAATGTTAGAGGGACTTCTTTAAGAAAAAAAGATTAAAAATATGAATAATAAAATAACAATAGCTACATTTCTATCAACAATTACTTTAAATGTAAATGGATTAAATGTTCCAATCAAAAGAGGCTGAATGCATAAATATACATTCAGCTTTACACATGTTGCCTACAAGAGACTAACTTCAGATTAAAAGACATACACATACTAAAAATAAAGAGAGAGAAAATACATTTCATAAAAATAGAAACAAAGAAACAAAAAGCTGATGTAACAACATTTAGACAAAATAGACTTTAAAACAGAGTCTATACTAAGAAACAAAGAAGGACTCAGTCATCCTACTTCTGAGTATTTATCCAAAGAAACCCAAAATATTACTTTTAAGGGATATGTGAACCCATACATTTCTTGCAGCATTATTTATAATAGCCAAGATGTGAAGGCAACCCTGGTGTCCATCAATAGATGAACAAATAAAGAAGAGATGGTACATATATATAATGGAATATTACCCAGCTATAAAAAAGAACAAACTTGCTGTTTGTAACAAAATGGATGAACCTAGAGGATATTGCGCTGAGTGGAGTAAGTCAGACAGAGAAAGACAAGTGCCACATGATTTCCCTTACATGTGGAATCTGAAGAACAATTAAAAGCAAAGAAGGAAACATAGACACAGAGATCATTTTGGTGGAAGTCAGATGGGAAGGAGGCTTGGGAAGTTGTGGTGAGTGAAAAAGGAGAAGAGATTAAGAGGTAAAAATTGGTAGTTATAAAATAATCATTGGGATGTAAAGTTTAGCATAAGGAATATAGTCAAAACTATTGTAATAACTATGCATAGTTTCTGATGGGTACTAAAGCACATTAGGGCAATCACTTTTAAGTTGTATAAATGTCTAATTAGTATGTTGTACATCTAAAACTAATATAATATTATATGCCAACTGTAGAAAAAGTGCAAAAAGCTCTTAAACATGTGAAAAGATAATCCCACCTATAAAATAAAGTCAGAAAATGACATTGCATTTTTTCAATATCATATTGTTAATTATTAACAAAACCAATAATATCCTGTGTTGATGTCAGTAGATGAAACATACACTTTGATGGCAGTGAATATTGGTGAATCCCTATAGAAGGCCATTTGGCAATATGTATCAATGTTTAAATGTGCATACATTTTGACCCACAATTCTACCTCTAAGAATAATACAAATTTGTAATAATACAAATATACTTAATACATTTAAGGAGTAATATGCACAGAAATTTTTTAAAATTATTTTTAAGGTGTGAATAATGTGTTTAATAAGCTTAAGCTAACATATAGAGACTTAGATGCACACCAAACACACACAAAATATTTTCAAATTTCACCATGTTAAGTTCCAAAGATCTCTTAAAATTTTCAACTAATTGATAATTTACAGAAAGCATTCTCCATACACAAAAATCAAAGTAGAAATCAGCATAAGAAAAATTAGAAAGTTATTCATTTAAAAACTAAAATTATACCGCAAAATAATGGATTAAAAAAGAAATAATAATACATATATTTAAATATTTAGAACTCAGTGAAATGGGTTCTAAAATTTCTGTGATGGTTTTCTTTTTTAAAGTAGACTTTAACTTTTAAAGCAATTTTAGTTTCATTGCAAAAGTGAGTAGAAAGAATAGAGTTCCCCTATACACACTGCCATCCCTACACACACAACCTCCTACACTATCACATCCCACACAGAATTATACATTTGTCACAATGTATATTTACATGAATACATTATTATCACCCAAAGTCCATAGTTTACATTAGGGTTCACTCTTGGTGTTGACTGTACAAAGTATATTCTAAATGTATAATGATAAAAATCCACTGCGTTCTGCTTGTTCACCTCTCCTTCCATGCAATCTAGCAAACTTTTTACTGTCTCCATAGATCTGCCTTTTTCAGAATATCATATGGTTGGAATCATATGTATGTAGCTTTTTCAGAATGGCTTCTTTCACTTCGTAAGGCACATTTAAGTTTCCTCCATGTCTTTTCATGGCTTGATAGCTCATTTATTTTTAACATTGAATAATTTTTCATTGTCTGGATATATTATAGTTTATCCATTTACTTACTAAAAGATATCTTGATTGCTTCCAAGTTTTGGCAATTATGAATAAAGTTGTTACGAACCACTGTGCACAGGTTTTTGTATAGACAGGTTTCAACTCATTTACATAAACATCAAGGAGCGTGATTGCTGGATCATATGGTATGAGTATGTTTAGTTCTGTAGCAAACTGTCATACTGTCTTCCTAAATGGCTGTACAATTTTGAATTCCCATCAACAATGGATGAGACATTCCTGTTGCTCCATATCTTCACCAGAATTTGATTTATCAGTGTTTTGAATTTTTGCCATTTTAATAGGTTGGGGTGGTATCTTACTGTTATACTTTGCATTTTCCTAATGACCTATGATGTTGAATCTTTTCATATGTTATTTGCCATTAAATTGCTTTTAATAGCTAAACATTGCAAACAACCTAAATAGGACAAAATAGGGGACTAGGTGCGAAAATTGTGATATTTCCATATAGTAGATACTTGCAATAATTTTAAAGAATGAAAATCTCCTGATACACCAACACGGACAAATTCCCTCTGTGTAAGTAAAAAGTAAAGGAACAGAATAATCATCATAATATGTAATATTTGTTTAAATAAAAAGAAAGTAAGTGCAAATGTATTAGTTTTTATAATAAAAAATAATTCTAAAAGGAGTCACAAGAAACTATTGTCTATATTTGTCTCTAAATAGGAAAAATGGGTGACTACAGAAAAAGAATGTGAAGGTGTCATACATGTGTAGTCTCTTCTTTTGATTGACTATCTTTCAAGAGTGGTGATAGATTGGTGCTGACCCATCTACATTTCATTCTAAAATCCATTGGAAAAAGCAACATACCTTTTCAAGTCAGGTCTCAGGATAGGGTTAAAAGTTAAGAATAGTGTGGAGGTCTTTAACAAAAGAATGTAGCAAAACTAATACATTTGGGGATTCAGCTCTGACAGTGGTTTTATAAACATATTCTGTTCTCATCCTTTATGTAACTAAAATTTGCCATGGACTTCTGTGAATGGTAAAACATTATTTCTTTTATGTTCAGATTGTTTTGTCTCTCTTCTATTATTGTATCAGTAAATACAAAGTGAAATGGTAAATTTAATCATTGTTAAAAATCAATCTGGAAAATTAGAACCAAAAATATCCTATGATGGAATAGCAATTCTGTTAGAATTATATGATGAATTGTATATGAAGAATTTCTAAACACAGTATTTTTTTTTTTCCCCTTCTTGTGATCAACCCTATGAAATACTTTTATTTGTTTCTGACCAAATTAATATGGTGAGTTCTCCATTGTCAATGTGCTGTAAAGATAAAAAAAAAAATACTTTGCACATTGCTTCTTATGAGTCAAATATTTCTCTTTTGATTCCTCCCACTGGCAGTTTTAAACATTTGCTGCATGCCTCTTCTCTCCCTTCAATCCTATCTCTAAAGAAAAATACCCCCTCCATTTTGCCCAGCAGGGTTCTCCTTTAGATAGTGATCCTGTGACCTTCTACTACCTATGTGAACTTAGTCACTTCTTGCTTATATCTTCAGTTTCTTCCTCTACACTAATTTTTCTCCCTCTCTATAAATATGCATAGTCCAGTTACTGCAAAAACATCTATTTGATTTTGTCTCCCTGCTTTCCTCCTTTTTTTCATTAAATCACCTTGTGTAGTGTACTTAAATGGCTTATTTCTCACTCATTCCATCACCCTTTGTCTAACATCCAGGCCCTAACTTTGATGAAAATTGCTGTTTCAGTGGTCAATGGGAATGATTTCTCAGACCATTCTCTTTTCTGTCTCGAGTCCTGTTCTGCCATTTAGTAATATGCGAGTTCAAATAAATTACCAAAACTCTATAAGTTTTAGTTTCCTGATCAGTAAGTTAGACATGATAATAATAACACAGAATGTACAAAAAGTGCCTACAACACAGTACGAGTTTAAAAGATGGTACCTTTGACTACTAATACTGCACTTTGGCTTCTTTCTCTGGAACACTTGGCCTTTGTCTGCAACACATGTCCTCTCTTTAAAACCTTTTTTTCTTCTTTTCCCCTAGGTTTTATTGAGAAATAACTGACATTCATCACTGTGTAAGTTTAAGGTACACGGCACTAGGGTGTGTTTTATATATATTGTGAAATTATTATAGTCAGTTTACTTGACATATATCATCTCATACAGATCAAATTTAAAAAAAGAATCCTCATTTTTTTTATGGCTGAATAATGTCTATTATATATATGTACCATATTTTAAAAATCTGTTTATTCATTGATGAACATTTAAATTGTTTCCATGTCTTGGCTCTTGTAAATAATGGTGCTGTGAACATGGGGGTACATAAATCTTTTTGAGTTAGTGTTTTCATTTACTTTGGATATACTCCCAGGAGTGGAATTGCTGGATCATACGACAGCTCTATTTATAACTTATTGGGGAGTCTCCACACCTTTTTCCATAGTGGCTACACCAATTTACAATCCCACAAAAAGTGTACAATTGACAGTTCTCCACACCAGCATTTTTTATGTTATCTTTTTGATGATGGCTATTCTAACAGGCATGATGTCGTATTTCTCTGTGGTTTTAATTGACATATCCCTAATGACTAGTGATGTTGAGTATCGTTTCATGTGCCTTTTGTTTATTCATACATCTTCTTTGGAAAAATGTCAATTCAGGTCCTTTGTCCATTTTTTATATTATGTTGTTTGTTTTTTGTTATTGAGTTGTATGAGTTCTTTATATATATTTTGTTATTAACCCCTTATCAACTATATGGTTTGCAAGTATCTCTTCCCATTTTATAGGTTGTCTTTTCATTTTTTTGGCCATTTCTTCTGCTGTGCAGAAACTTTTTAATTTGAATGGTCTCATGTTTATTTTTTATTTTGTTGCTAAGCTTTAGGTGTGATTTTCAAGAAAGTATTATGAAGACCCAGGTTAAAGAGATTTTACTCTACGTTTTCCTCTAGGAGTTCCATGGTTACATGTCTTACATTTAAGTCTTTAATACATATTGAGTTAATTTTTGTGAGTGGTGTATGACTGAAGTCTAGTTTCATGTGAATATCCAATTTTTCCAGCACCGTATATTGAAGAGACTGCCCTTTGCCCCTTAAGTATACTTGGCTCCCTTGTCAAATATTACTTAACTGGTTTATTTTTGGGCTCTCAGTCTGTTCCAATGATCTATTTATCTATTCTTATGCCAGTACCATACTGTTTTAATTACTACAGCTTCATAGTATAGATTGAAATTAGAAAGTGTGATGCCCTCTGCTCTGTTCATCTTTCTTAGCATTTATTGGACTATTTGTGGTCATTTGTGGTTTTGTATAAATTTTACAAGTGTTTTTTTTTTTTTTCCTCTTTCTGTAAAACATGCCTTTGAAATCTTGGTAAGGACTGAACTGAATCTACAAATGTCTTTTGGTGATATTCACACTTGAACAGTATTAATTATTTCAGATCATGAATATGAATACCTTTATATTCATTTGTGTCTTCTTTGATTTCTTTTATCAATGTCTTGCAGTTTTCAGAGTAGAGATCTTTTACCTTCTTGATTAAATTTACTACTATGTATTTTGTTGTTTTTGATACCATTTTAAATGGAATCAATTTCTTTATTTCTTTTTCAGAAAATTCATTGTTAGTGAAGAAACCTTTTCTTTTTATAATTTCTCATATTGAATTGTCCTCTTTATCCACTTATCATTTAGATTTTTTTACAATTTCAGTTTCTTTTACCCTTTTTCTTCTGCCTCTCCTTTACAGTAAATTTAAAAATATTTGTTGGACACATAATATGCATCAGGCATTGCATAGATTTCCTATTGATTTCTTTGTTTTGCTTCTTTCTGCAAGGTATCCATAACAACTTCTGTTCCCAAAGTTTTAACCATCACCTCCAGGTAAAGGTCTCCCAAATTTCTGTCACTGAAATTTTCTCATGCTTCAAATTCATTCCTCCCCCCCCAAAATGAATATTCTTTACTGAATATTCTACTTTCCAAAGCCAGGGATTCTTCCTCATTTCTTATTTCTATTAGAAACAACTTCAATCCCTTTAACATTTAGATTTAAAGCAGAAAGCACCTTTTGACACTCCTAACTTGTAATTATTTTCCACGTCATATTAGTACACTCTCTCCAATATATCTAACATCACTGATTTCATTCTGTCTACTCACATACCATAGCCCAAGGTTAAGCCTGCATTATCTCTCACTCAGAACTTTGTGTAGCCTACTATTTCCCTCTTGATAATTATTATCTTCAATTCACTCTACACATGTTTGGGCTTCCTCTTACTTCATAAGCTGTGACCTGAACATGCTTTTTAAAAATCCTTCAATGGTTCTTCGTAGTCTATAAAGCTAAAAAGAACTTCTTGAATTAGCAGTCGACATTTTATGAATTGTGTCCCCAAACTACCTCCCTATTATTTATGGAAAATGTCCAACCCTTTTCCAACTTTATGCATTTACACAGGAGTTGCGTGTTATGCATGTATGGAATAGGTTCAGGAAATAAAGCTATAACTGTGCATCTTCGTACTTACCATTGAAAATCATTCATAAAACTCAATATGGTTCTGCATATATAATTCTGATGGAAATTTGTACTTATATCACTACATTTTTAATAAAATAATGTTTAACATAAAATAAAGCAATCATATACAAAAATAGAATTTTACAGTAGATTGATTCAAAATTGGAACAGGGACCAAATTAAGAGAGTTGATTTACTTCTACCATCTATACTTTGACACATTCTCATGGAATAGTGGGATTAGTTATCATGCTATTAAATTGTCTCCTTTCTTTTTCTGATTTACTTGCTTTTTTCCCCCTATAGGATATATATTTGAATATTAAGATAGTACATGTAGGCAGCTATTTATGTATAATTTTCTTTTTATTGCATTCATATGCAATATTCATTATAACTCTTCAAAACCCCTTTTCAAATAACATTTCAGTAAGTAAATCTTGTTAACCTTCCAATCATATATATTTTCTACCTCTTTGAAATTTCATATCACTCTATGATGATTATATGACTTCCATTATTTTTAGATGCTCAACATAAAAATATTTGTCACTACTAAACTTATTACACTACAGGATCAGAAATTGCCTATCCCATCTTTATACATTCTTTACTAGCTAGGTAGGCAAATAATAATAAATACTTGCTGAATCTAATTGAAGCCAAATATTATTAGAGAAATAAATATGTATGCAGCATTAAAGGTTAGTAGTGTAAAAATTAAAAGATTTCAATTCAAAGAACTGTATTTAAGAAGACACTATAAATATATTATTGAGTAAATCCATTTGTATTTTCTCAAAGATTTACTTCTCTTTACACCCATATTCTTAATATTAACTGCTAGTCATATCCCTGTTATAGCATGTGTTGTCTTTTATTAAGTTAAAAGTAAGTCAAACAGTTTACAAAATGATAAATCTACTTTTTAATAGCCAAAACAATTTAACAAAGAAAAGAAAAACTCTAGAGATCACATGAATTTATTTTGGAAAGTAGTTCATTTTCTAGAGATACCTAGAAACTCTTAGTTTTCCAATAGTTGTGGACTTTGTGCTTGCTTCTACCTTAAACTGTAAATTTTAAGGTAACACAAATCAAAATAGTGTTTATAAAGGGGTATGTATGTGTGTGTGTGTGCACATGCACAACTGTAATACCTGTCATAATACCACATGCTGATTTTTGTTATTTCTGTTTGTTGTTTTGGCTATTTTAACTTGGCCCTTCTTCTCTTTGCTTAAAGGGAAAAAACTACATTTCCCCTAAGAGTCTTTTACACATAGTTCTGTCAAGTTGAAAACATCATTATAAATAAATTAGAAAATATTGTATAGAACTCAACTTCATAATAAACATAATAAATATTCTCAATATGTAAAGTATTTTTTGGAAGCATTTGTAAAGACAAAGTGATTTATTTTGTTATTTGAACCTATGTGTGCACATTTAAAATTTTTTAAAGATTTTTGTTTTTAGATATTAGGCATTAATAATTTCTATAACATATTTTAATATTATTAATATTCATTTTGTTTTAATAACAATAATTTGACCTAAATCTCATATATAAAGGAGGGACTTTAAACAAGAAAATCTATAATAATTGGTTCTTCAAGATGCTATGTGCAAAGACTTGACTATGTAAGAATTTTTCTTGACATGAATCAAGTAAAAGTTAACATTCTTTAAGCATATTTAGTGAGGTCATTTGCTTTTCAATTTTATCTTATTAATGGTCAAGAATCAGAAATTTAATTAAACTTATACCTCATGTACCCTCTTATCCACATTTTTGTAAGAATTAAAATTAAACAACAACAAAAAAAAGGGAGAAGCAATTAAGCTCCAAATGTATTTGGAGAAATCTAAAGGAGGGAGATATTTAAACTTGTAAATTTTATCTAGGCTATGCATTCATATTTATTCATATCTCTGGTAACATAATCTGTATTAAAGTTATTAGTCATTTGAATAAGATTTTTCTTTACCTTTAGTAGGCAGCATTTAGGTCAGTAATGGAAAATGGCTTTTGTTGCTATTCTGACTCTAAAAGATTGATGCTGATTTATGCATGGGTTTGTTAAAATGATTCTAAGGTCATTCTGCAGTCAATGGTTAAGAATGTCATGATGGATTAGTGATGTCTAGAATAAAAGGGAAGTTGTATTTTGATTTACCAAACTAAAAATAAAAATTACTATATTATTCTTGAACTCCCCCTTTACTATACTATATTTGCAAATGACCCCATACAATTTAAAATTTACATACAGTATGTCATATTTTACATTACAATTATACATTATGCATTGATCTTCTCTTGGTAACTAGATTATAAACTTTTTGTTGACAAGGACTGAGTGTTATGACTTTCTTATATTTCCTAAAGTCCCTAGGGAAATGTAAGGCATAGAGTAACCTCAACATAGAATTTTTATAATGTATTTAGAGAAACTAACAGACTTTATAGCACAGGTACATGCATTTTATCTTCATTGTTTTAAAAATGAGCTAGTATTTTGGGGGAGAAAATGATAGAGAAATAAGGTAGGAAAAAATCAAACAGCACAAAAGGATTCAATGAAAAAAATCCCTCTCTCCTACTCCAGGTTTCCAGTGCCTCACGTCTTCCTTATCAGAAGCAATCACTTTTAATTATTTCCTGTGTAGCCCTCCAGAATGAATTCCTAGAAGCCTATTCATCTACTTACATTGATATATGTATAAAAATAAAGTCCTAGATATCAGTAAACAGACATATCTATTTTAACATCTAAGAAAGCCTACTATCATTCACTCAGGTCTTCTTTTTATTAATATGTTTTGAAGATTGTTTTATTTTAACTTATGCAAAATTATCTAATTATTTTTCACTCAAGCATATCATTTCAATGTATGGATGCATCGTAATTGCTGTTACCACTCTTGCGAATCATAACTTAAGCTGTTACCGTTTTTTTGTTTTTGTTTTTGTTTTTGTTTTGGCTAATATCTACAAAGCAGCAACATATACCTTAAATATGCATCTTTTTGTATTTGGGCAAATTTATTAATGAGAAAATTCTAAAATTAGAATTACTGTGGTTGAGTTGATGAATTTTTCTTTGCTAGATTTCATAACAATGCCTTCTTTTACTACAATTTTCAGCCCCCTGGGCTATTTCTTGCACCCCTATCACATCTATGTTTGTATCATCCAACTTTTTAAATCTTAATTTGATAGAGAAAAAAAAAGTTATCGAACTGCTGTATTAGTTTTTTTTTTTAATTGAAAAATATTTTGAAATCTTGTGTTTGTAAGACATTATTATTTGTGGCGAATCTGACATTTTTATTGGGTTATGGATCTTTATCTTATTGACTTGTAAGAGCCCTTTGTATTTTACAGAAATATACACTTTTTGTCAAATAAAATGAAACATTTTCTCTGGTTTATTGATTACGTGTATATGAATTTTATTGTTGTAATGTGGAATCAAATATCTTAATTTAACCAAGTTTATCAATTTGCCCTTTACGTTTTCTGAGTTTGTGTAATGACCATTTTAAGTTTTTGTTAGTATCTATTTTATTCTAGAATTTGTGTGTTTATCATTGTTATTTTAAAATTCTTATCTTTTAAAATTTATCTAGAATTTATTTTGTTGTAAGAATCAAGTGAAGATTCAGTTTTATTTTTGCCCTCCAGATGGTTAATCAGTGATTCTAACTAACATCATCAATTTTTAAAAATTTATTGAGGTGACATTGGTTAATAAAACTGTATAGTTTCAAGTGTACAACATCATTAATTTTGTTATTGATTTTTCCTAATATCCTGAATTGCCAATTTTCTGTATATTAAAAACAAAAACCAAATGAGTCAATTTTTTATGTCTCTATGCTTTTTAATTATTGAAATTTTTATTGATATTTTGTTGTAGAGTATTTCAACTACTGCTCTTTTAAAATACTGCTAAACATTTGACATACACATTTTCTTTTTTTTTCTTTAATGAAAAAGAGAATGTAATATGTATATTGAAAAAAATAAAACATTTAGAAATTACAAATGTAGTCATAAATTAAAGCTTAAGTTGGTGGGCTCAGATATCTGGTTAGACTGCTTAAGAAAACTGATGACTTTATTATTTATTTATTTTTTATTTATTTAAATGGTGACATTGATTAACCAAATCCAGTAAGTTTCAGGTGGACAATCTAACAGTGAGGTGTGTGTGTGTGTTTATATATATATATATATATATATATATATATATGCATTGTGTGCTCACTACCCATGGTTAAATTTCTTTCTGTCATCACATATTTGACCCCTTTACCCCATCTACGTCCTCTCTCCCCCACCCTCTATCCCCCGGTAACCACGAGTCTGTTGTCCATGTCCATGAGTGTCTGTTTGTTTGTCCTGTTCATTCATTGCTTTCAGCTTTATATCCCACATATAAGAGATATCATGTAATTTTCAACTTTTTCTTTCTGGCTTACTTCGTTTAGCATGACTATATTGAGGGTCCATCCATGTTGTCATAAATGACAGTATTTCATCTCTTCTTATGGCTGAGTAATATTCCATTGTATATATGTACCACTGCTTCTTTAGCCAGTCATCTATCGTAGGACACTTGGGTTGCTGCCATGTCCTGGCCACCGTGAATAATGCTGCTATGAATATTGGTGTGCAAATATATTTTCGGATATAAGTTTTTGAGTCTTTGAAGTAAATACCCAGTAGAGGGATTGCTGGATCATATGGTAGATGAAGTTTTAGTTTTTTGAGGAATCTCCATACTGTTTTCTATAGTGACTGTACCAATTTTCAGTCCCACCAGCAGTGTATGAGGGTTCCTTTCTCTTCGTATCCTCTCCAACATTTGTTATTACTTGTCCTATTGATAACAGGTATTCTAACAAGTGTGAGATGGTATCTCACTGTGGTTCTGATTTTCATTTTCCTAATGGCTAGCGATGTTGAGCATCTTTTCATGTTTGTTGGCCATTTGTATGTCTTGGGAGAAGTGTCTGTTCAAGTCCTCTGCCCATTTTTTTGATGGATTGTTTGTTTTTGTGTTGTTACTGAGTTGTATGAGTTATTTATATATTTTGAATATTAGACCCTTACTGAAGGCATTGCTTGCAGATATATTTTCCCATTCGGATGGTTGTCTCTTTACCTTGTTGACAATTTCTTTTGCTGTTCAGCTTTTAGTTTAATGTAGTCCCATTCATTTATTTTAGCTTTTACTTCCCTTGCCTTTGATGTCAAATTCATAAATTCCTCTTTAAGTCCAACGCCCTTGAATTATTTCCTATGTTTTCTTCTATGCATTGTATTGTTTTAGGTCTTATATTCAGGTCTTTAATCCATTTTGAGTTAATCTTGGTGTATGGTGATAGACAACAGTCTAGTTTCATTCTTTTGCAAGTGGCTTTTCAGTTTTACATTTTCTACTAATCAATATTCTGCTACATTTTTTTAATTCCTGATGATATTTGTAGTTTTATTATTTTTTTTTTATTTAGAATCAGGATTGCAATAATATTATTAAGATTTCATTTGAGATTGTATTAATTTGAGAAAAGATAATATCTTTATAGTGATAAATCTTTCTCTTCAAGACCAAACTATATCTTCAAGCAAGACATCTTTTGGGTTTCTTCGTAGAGTTTTTAATTTTCATTGTATGAATTCTCTATAGTTCTTGTGTAGTTCAACACAAAATACTTTGTTTTATGTTGGCTTTTTTAACTGGTCTTTTCTTCTACTATATTGTTTGTATATATCAAATTTGTTTATTTTTGTATAATTTTTAAAACTAGCTACCTATTTTTTGAATTCTTAGTTTCTTATAGCACTTATGAAGTTTTTATTGATTTCATAATTATATGACTATACTAATGAAACATTATTCTACTCTTCTAATTTTATACTTCATTTCTTTTAATTGCTTCATTGTGTTAGATTATATTTCCAGAATGATATAAAATTATTAGCTTTATTTATGATGTTAAAGCAAAAATTTATAAAGTTTCTCCATTTATACCAAATTTATTAGTGAAATATCCATCCATTCTTATTTTAAGAGTATTTTGATCAATAATTAAAGTTGAATATTATCAAATGTATTTATATTAACTATGGAACTGATCATTTGTATTTTTTTCTTATTTGACTTATAATAGTATGGAAAATTATTAATATATTTTCATAAATTAAACATCTTTTCACCAATATTTTATTTTAAAATTTAGTAGCCTTTAAGATTGAAGAAGCCAAAGCCATTTATACATAATGACTCTTGGACATATACAATCTAATATTTTTCATTTCTTTTTCATTTGCTCTACTCATTTTATGAGATATTGGCATATAGTAAGTCAATAACTAGTATTTATCTTAAAGTAAGCTTTTTATTTACTTTACACCTTAACATTGTGTAATCAAGAAAATGTAATGAATCAGAGGAAAAATACAACAATCTGGAAAGGATGAGTACTTTGCAGTGAAAACAAGGTTTATGTAGACAATGACCATTGCTTTCTATGCATTTCACATTGTCACTTTTGATACTACTAGCTAAACGATAATCATTTTTTTCTTTTAAAATTAATAAAGAAAAACCAATTCTAAAAATTCTATCTGTATATACCTTAGCTACTAAGAGGTTTAATAATATATGATATTCTTTTATGAAAGGGCATGTACATAGCCCTGGGTGTGAGGAGCTGAAATGTTAAGGTTATAAATGTAAATAAAAGGATATCTTCTCCTGTCAAAGTAAAGCATTTACCTAAGTTTGGGATTCTAAAAGGGACTCATATACAAACATACCTTTAAAGTTTGCTTTTAAAAGTACTGTAATTAAACTTTAAATTAGTCACAGAATTTTTAATAGGGTAAAACAATATCTTGAAACTAAACAAAACCTCAAATTTTTAATACTAAGAGCCACTTTACCACTTTAACAACAAAAGAAAACTATTGAAATATCAAGAAAATAAACTGTCAAACTAACAGCTAATAGTTTTTTTTGTTTGTTTTGTTTTGTTTTTTGTGAATAGCAAGTAGTCCTGTCTCTGACTGAAGGCAATAATGACCACTCATTATTACGGTGACTTAATTACAAAAATCTAATGCATGCTGTTTCTATTTTCTTAAGGGAGATGCATCAACAAAGCGTGGGTATGTGATGGAGACATTGATTGTGAAGATCGGTCAGATGAAGATGACTGTGACAGTTTCTTGTGTGGACCACCCAAGTACCCTTGTGCTAATGACACTTCAATCTGCCTGCAGCCAGAGAAACTCTGCAATGGGAGAAGGGATTGTCCCGATGGGTCAGATGAAGGCGATCTCTGTGGTATTCCACTTTACATTTCATTTGTTTCTCTCTGGAAACTAGAATCTTTTAGTTCACATACTGATACATATAGTAGCATTTGTTCCTTCCATTTATTCTATATAAATGTAATTCAATTTTTAGCATTGAACCCTATCTACATTTATCTACATTTTTAGGTACTGTAAGTCTATAAAGAATTTAAATATGATTTAGAAATTTTTTAAAGTAAAGCAGAAAAGTTTAGTCTTGTAGCCACCAGCCCCTGATAGACACATGGACCACCAGAACTCAGTGAGTTATAGGAAACACACTCTTTATTCAGCCAGTTGGGTCTGCCAGGGGTACACAGTCCCCAAATTAAGCAGCCCTGAAATGTAGAGGTATAGAGTTTTTAAGCCCTAAACCCCATTCTTCATCCTGTTTGAACATACAAGTCTATTTTTCTTCTTTTCACTAACTGTCAACCCACAGGTCGGTTGTGCAAGCAGTGGGTACAGAAGCAGAAAGTTTATTGTTAGAGCGTTATGTTCCCATGGGTGATAGCCAAACAGTAATTTTCCAGCCAGCACAACCTGTATCCAACTAACTTAACAATTGTATAGTTGTGCTCAACATTTAGGTTTCTGGATGATCAATGCTGTTCCCACAATTGAACTGTTTCCACAATTATTTTATTTTCAGTGAATTATACTCAAAATAGGAGAAACTTGTTATTACTGACCCATTAAACAGAGTTTACTACCACCCAATGGATTCTGTCATGCCTTCTAATCATTACCCAAAAAAAAAAAAAAAAAAATTAGAAAGAGAGAAGAGACTGGATAATAAAAACAATTGAACAGTTCTCAATTTTATATAATCTTCTCTGAAGTTTTTACTCCTCATAAAATAGTCTTCCTTAGTATGCCTCATCTAGTTGAAATGATTATCTCTATCTGATAGCTTTTGGAATTTGAAATTACTTTTCACTACCCATTTCTTTATGTCAACCAGCACACATGAAGAAAATTAAATTTCTCTTCTGTGGGAGAGATCAGAGATTTAGAAAGAAGATTTTTAACATATGTTTTCTAGATAATACTGAAGGTGACATCAGTAGAGTAATGAAGAAAAGTTTACAGAATGATAAGAACAATAATGAGATGACTTGAGATTGTGAGAAAATAACTTTGAGAAATAGTAAAGCTACCTGTCTGAAAGTAGGAGAAACAACTACATTTAAGCCTAAAGTTATCATATTTTGATCTGAATTGAGCCTTAATAGCATACTGAGTATAACAAAAAAAGAAGACTGTTATTTTTGTTTTTTTAATTTATATGAAAACATGGCTTTTCCTCCAAAGACTTTGTGATTCTATAAACTAACCTTGAAACAGTAAATTCATAGTCTTCATTCAGGGCTGCTAAAATTTAAACAAGATTCAAATCAAAAAAGAAAGAAAGAAAGAAAGAAAGAAAG